>LDKF01000270.1:22042-72939 GCA_001026735.1 Rotylenchulus reniformis | reverse complement strand
GGGCCGGTCTAATAGAGGGGGCCGATCTAATGGAGGAGGTCGCTTTATTTTTCAACCATCAAATTTTTTTCTAAAACTCGGAAATAAAAAAAATTTAAATCCGCGCATATGAAACTCATATCCGTATTCATCCATGGATAACGGATCTCCGTGACCACCTCTGGTTACATCTAGGGTGAAGCGGAACCGGAACTTTTTTCAAAAACCGGAACCGGAACTGGCCGGAACCAGGAAAACCGGAACCCGGAACCAGATTTTTGACCGGAACCGATTCGGAACCAGCCTTTTTAAGCCAAAATAAAAATTTTTTTACAAATATTTTTTAATTAACAAATAAAATTCCTTTATAAAATTTAAAAAAACAAAAAAAAATTTGCTCGTTTTTTAGCAGGAAACAAATAATTTTCTAGATTATCGCAAGAATTGTTTAATTTTCAATTTACAAAAATTAGAAAATATTAGAAACAAGCGGCAAAAATGAATTTTCGCCATCTATGAAATTTTCGCCATCGAAAATATTTTTCGTTGAAAAATTGAAGCTTTGAAAATTTTTGGTTTTTAGATGTAATCAAAAATTTTCTTTTTAAATGACAAAAAATTTTCTTAATAAATGAACAAATTTTTCCAATAAAAAATTATGTTTTGGGAGGATCAGAGGCAAAGTGCACAACTCACTTCACAAAAAATATGGCAAAATATCAAAAAATATGGCATTTTTTATGACAGTATCATAGTAGAAATTTTGCAAAATTTAGACTCTTCCATTAAAAAATTGATCGTTTTTTTATCTTTTTAAATTAATTCAATTTCTAGAGAGTTGGCAGCGCCGGCCCGATAGGGGCAAACGGAGAAAATATTGAGAATTTCAGCTCTTTCCTTTAAGAAATTTAATTATTTTTTTGCCATTCATTTTCAGAAAAAAATGTGAAAATTCATGCTTTTTCTTTAGAAATTTGTTCATTTCTTGCTGAAATCTCACTAAAGGTTAAATTGTATATCCTGGGCAGAGGAGAAAAGAAGACGATAAGCAGAATATAGATAAAGTAGCGTAGAAAGAACACCAATTGATTAATAATGGAGGGGATGGGGAAATTGTTGTATTTTTTGTACAAAAAATTCAGATTTCTTAAGGAAATTTCACCATTTTTTGGCCAAGGGGTATATGTTCTTAGGGGTGTATTTTCGGCCAAAAATGCCATTCTTAGGTGTGTATGTTTAGTTCCGGTTCCTACCGGTTTGAAAACCGGAACCGGTAGCTTCCGGGGTTTGGTTTCGGTTCCGGCAAACCGGAACCTTGTTTCCGGGGTGACCGGTTGGTTCCGGACCGGTTCCGGCTCCGGTTCCGCTCAATCCTAGTTACATCACATGCATATACGTTTGTGTAACTTTGTTATTTACATTTTTTATATTTTTATATACTAACTCACTTTCCCACAATTTCTGCACATAAATAAAAAAAAGTATGTTTTTGTCAGAATATGCCTCCGGGGATTTTTGCATTACGTATGCTGGCCTTCGGAACATAACATATCGTAATAAAAAAAAATTCAAAATTCATCATTAATAAAATACATACATTCGACTGCCTTCGGATTCGGAAGTCTTTTTTATTGTGGCCGGTCTAATAGAGGGTCTAATGAAGGGGGCCGCTCTATTTTTCAACCACCCCCGAGAGGGCCGGTCTAATGGAGGGGCCCTTCTAATAGAGGGGGCCGTTATAATAGAGGTAATACGGTGGATCTTATTTTTTGGACACTGGGTCGTTATAAAAAATCAAAACCCAATAAGTTCTCCAAAAATTTTCTTTTAAGTTTGCTAGGCCAAAACTTCCAACAACATAATTGTGCAGAATTTTATGCTCTATTTTTGGTTTTTTAATTTTTCGAAATTCATACAAAGGTTGAAATTTTTCGTGAACTACCCATTTAGATAGTTTCAGAAATTACTGTGTTGAGTGACGCCAAAATGCAAGGAAATAATTAAAAATCCGATACGCCGGAGCAGATTTTATCACAATCCGGCGGCGATCATGGTAAAGCATGGGATATTTTTTAAGCATCAGAATGAATCAATATAAAAGGAAAGTCCATAAACAATTATTGTATGGGATTATGTCCTTTTGGATACTTTATGAATGCATTTATATTTATCCACTATAGTGATGTTCGAGACCCAAATTTTCCCGAGACTTGAGACCGAGATCGATATTTTACCACGAGACCGAAAATTGACCCCGAGATAAGAGACCGAGAGTTAAGCATGAGATTTCTTTTGGTTTTGCAAAATGAAATTTTTAGATTAATAAATTATCAAAAAATCTTATAAAAAACTAGAACATTAGATTCTGAGAGATTTATAGTGTAAATCTTGATCAAATAGGTGAAAAAATTCCCATAATTGCTAAACTTTCTTTGGAAACCTTATTGAATTAATTAAAAACTTCTTTACGAAATAAACTGATAAATTTTTAAGAATAAACCTTAAAATTCAGCAACATTTCGCTCCGCAAAAGCTATCAAATTGAGTCGCGCAAGTAGCTCTTTTAGGCTTCCAATTTCGAGAAAAAGTGCATCCTTATCTTCCGGTTCAGTTCGGTAAGCCGTCTTGATGGTTTGAACTGATGGTTAACCCTCGAAAATTAGCCAATCTGAAGCGAACGCTGTAATGATGACGAGATGATATTACCAATTGTCAATTCTGCTGCCAAATCCTGTTTTATCTGACTTGGCTAAACAAAAAATAAAAATATACATTTTTAGATTTTATTTAGCTTTTTTGTTTTGACAAATCCTGTCAAAACACGATTTTTGTTATAGTCTTTCAAGTTCTTTTTGTGTTTGTCTATATTAATATGAAGTCGAATATTTTTTGCGCTTTTTTCTCCAAATTGTAATCCTGTCTGCATGCTCTGCAAAAGAACTTCCCATCAGTTTTGCTACGCTCGATTGTTTGATTTTTGTTGTCGGAATATTCTACCGCAAATTCTAATTGAAATTTGATTTTCCTCCGCTAGCATTGCGTGTTTTTGGCGCCCGATGTGATTCATTTTTGCGCTTTAATATTCATATTTAAAATATAAAATGCAAAAATTATCACGGCTAATTTAATAAATATTTGACTAATAAATATTTGACCCCCCATTTGGCACTTTTAAATTTCGTCCCGGAGGCTAAAATAAACCAAAATTAAGAATGGGAAAAACGGCGGAATTCGGTCTAAAAAATTAAAAATAATTGTACGATTTCCCTCGGGGTCATCGAAATAAAAAACAAATTTAACTAAATAAAAATCAAATCTTATGAACCATGTCGGGTTGTATGTAAAAAATTTTAGATTTTGTCTTATCTATACAGATTTTTATAATAAAAAATGTTTTTGTAATATGAGCAGGACCTGGCATAAAATGTTTTCAAAAAAGAATTTAAAAATTAAATAGTTTAATTATTTATAAAATTATTTTTGCCTATAAAAAATTCGGTCTTATGTATTTATTATGCCTTTTGTTGGTTATTAAAAAACGTTCAAAATCTGCATAGAGTCTTTAAATTCATCAAATATATATTGCAAGAAAGGGCGAACTCTTGATCTAAAAAATATATAAATTAGAGACCGGATCGAGCAAGATTTTTCGAGATTTTCCGAGATTCTCGGTTCGAGAATTTTCGAGATTCTCGATCGAAATCTCGATCGAACTTTTTGGAGTTTTTCGAGATTTTTCGAGAAACGAGATTTTTTGAATTATCGATCGAAATCTCGATCGAACCCAAAGTCCTGTCTCTAATATAAAAGATGAAAAATCCGAAATGAGAGAAGACGAAAATACATTTGAATTTTATTTTTTTATTTTTGATTAAGTTTTATGAGGAAGGAATTCAATGGAATAGAGATTAAAAGTTGCATGAATTTCAATAGTTAGGAATTTTTTACAGGATTTTATATTTGTTATTCAGAACAAACAATTAGATTGAAAAATTTAAAAGCGATTTCAAGTTTTGACAGAAATGTTATGTTGCATCCAATTAATTTTTATATTTTAAGAGGATTAGGATTACAAAGTGATGGGATTTAAAATAAAAATTAATTGTAAAACATCATAATGAATGATGAGAGAACATATCAATAGATAGATCTATGACCTGTAAAGTTTTGGAAATTTTTTATGGGTTACATTCCTTGGTTTAAATGGTTCACAAAAAATAAACGAATTCTCTGAAAGGAATTAAAAATCAAATAAGGATCATTACCATACCTCGGCAAGGGGGGACGGGCTCGAGGGTTGCGGCGAAGTGGGGGGGGGGGGGGNGGGGGTGGGTCGATCAAAATTTTTTGAGAAGTGGTCTTTTTGCCAAAATTCACCTTCTGGAGCAAATTTTCCGAAAATTTGTTATTCTTCGTTTGCGAAGTGGTCAATTTTTGCTAAAAAAAATCACTTTTTAAATTTTTTCCATTTTTACGAAGTGGTTTTTTTTGCCAAATTCACGAAAGGGTATTGTAAGTTTGGTCTTGATCGAATCTCAAAATTTGCCTTTCTTTTCAAAATAGACCACTTCGCAGGAGGGTAGAGTCCGGCGGTCCCGATAGGGGCCGCCAGAGAAAAATTTAAAAACGATATAACAATAATAGAAAATATATTTGATTTTAAAAATGATATTGACTAAAAAACGATAAATTGCAATAAATAATAACGATAAAATATTACTCCGTAAAAAATTAGGTCAAATTCAAAAAATTTCAATTTATTTATTGATATTTTTATTGAAAAAAAGGCTCGAATTTTTTTGAACATAATTTTGTGATGCTTACGAAAAAATTTTCTTTCGCGTTGATGTTGAGGGATTTTTGTTTTCGATATATCTCCTGAGGTCCCTTTTGGAACCGTCGTGGGGAATGATTCGAACTTTTTGGCCGAATTTCAAAAAACAAAATATACCATTCGAATCACCATAAAATTCTGAACAATTTTGCCTTTTATACTTTTTGTCTAACAGTCTAACAAAAAAAGTTTCCGGCCAAACTGGAATATGTAGCTTTTTTTAACGACCCATGTGGCGGTTTTAGCGGTAACGGTTGCTCCATATCATCGGTTGCTCCATATCTGCGATGTTATGTACTTCTTGTCCCCAGTAGGCCCAGGTGGTCCGCGAACGGATGAATCCGCGAGCGGTTCATCCGTTATTAAATCCTCTGGTACTCCCTGAGACTTTTAGTGCTGTGCGATCCGCATCAAAGCAGAAGCTATTGCTTTATGGCAGTTGGCGTGCTTGCGCGTTAGGACAAAAGCAATCCACCGCTTAAAACAAAAGCGCAAATCCATCTAAATGCCTGAAATTTTAGTTGCTACGTCTTTTGCCAAAAAGTGCAAATGGAAATAAGATAATATCCCCGATGACAAATTGACACCATTGATAAGCTGGAAAAAAGGAAAGATGAACAATTATTTTATGAAATTTCTTTATATTATTTTACTTTTATAATTTTATAAAAATAATTTAAAAAAAAACATTATATATTTTTCTAAATCATATAAATTTTTTTCAGTTTTTTATTTTTAATTCCAAACTTTTCTATTTCAGCTTTTTAATTAAAAATAAAATTTGGATGGTTATTTTTTCCAGAGGTGTCATTTTGTCATCGGTATTATGTTATTTGTATGCTAATCCATTGGTACTATTTAAAAAAAATTTTCGAAAAATTTACAATAAATAGATAAATTTAAAATTATATTAAATAATCAATTTAATTTGCATATAATTTTATTTGCACTTGGATTTTTAAACTTGCTTGAATGATGCGCTGCGAACAAATTAGACTTTTACTTTCTCTATTTTTTTTTATTTTTAAAAACATAATTTTTTAGTAAAATAGTTTTTTAGAGAAATGAATATTTTTTCATATTAACCTTATTCATTATGTTTAAATTTTAATTTTATATCCTGGTATCCTTTCTTTCTTTATTTAGATGGATTTGCTTTTTGTGCTAATGCGCAAGTACCGTTGGAAACGCCAATAATTATTTTAGGGCTACTAATCTTTCAAAATTAAAAAGTCCTTAGTTGTAAGATTTGTCCTTATTTCAGATGAAGCGTGTCCTTCTGTCCTTTTTTAATTTTGATAAATGTTGTTCAAATGACAATCAAATGACTTTCAAAAAGACTTTGTTAGGATTATTTTTGACGCTGAATCCGATTCTTTTTTTTATTTGATGTAATGCGTTATCTGACATCAATTTATGTTATTTGACGTAATGTGTCATCTTATGGTGACATACATACCATATTACAATATGTGCATAGTCAGGATTGTTAACGTCAAAAATTGACGCCAGATGACGCATTGTGTGAAAATGAACATCAAGATCGGATTCAGCGTCAAAAAATACCCTAGGGAAGTCATTTTTTGGTTCAACTTTGATAGTCAAACCCGGCAAGTGCCCTAAATCAAAATTATTGATAAGGCAATAGCAGGTAAGATAATGGTGGAAAACGAAGAGTGTTTCAAAAATAAAAAGTAAGTATTTTTTTGCATATTTTTTCATCTTTCAGTAACTGAGCTAAATTGAAAAAATCAATAGCCAACAAAAAAACCCGTACTGACCAGCAATAAAATTCGGTGCTGGTTTTTTCTCGCCCGACCCATATCGTTTGCCAATCTCTATTAGATAAGTATAAATTCAATCTTAAAATATCCAAAAAGGATAAAATCCCACTCAATAATTGCTTAAGGACATTTCCTTTTATAATTGATCGTGTTAAGCCGCTAAATATGATTATGATGCTGAAAAAACTCCATGCTAAACGCCGTTTAATAAATTCTCCGGACTTCGGATTCTTCAGATTTTCAATTCTAATCCTTGTATTTTGGCGTCATTCGATTCAGGAATTTCTGTGCAACATCTTACAATCAAATTATTTGTTTATGTCTTAAAATATTTGTTTATGTCTTAAAATTACAATCAAATTATTTGTTTATGAATGGGTACACAAACGATCAGGGACACAAATAAACAGGGACGCAAAAGGCCAGGGACACAAAGCAGGGATACAAGTGGCAAGTATCAGCGCTTATATCTCTAAAAATTCGCTTTTAAAAATAAAGAATTTTAAAGGAAAGAAAGATTTTAAAAATAAGCTCAAAAACTAAACGAAAATTGCAAGACAATCAAAAATTAAATGCCATATCGACAAGACATTAAATGAAATAATTGAATGTATCACAGATTTTAAAGACAAAGTTCTACCACAAATCTTTTCAGACCAAAAGCTTCCAAAATAGCATGAACATTTGCATCTTTTGCACATCCGTCAGATAGCACCACTGTGGTTGTTGCTGAATTTGTTGCATATTTGCATTTGTCTGGAGGAGAGCATTTAGCATCAATTGTTTGTCTAAATAGATCAATCAAAAAATGGTGCAATGTCGTTAAAAAAAATATCAAAACTAAATATATTCTCTAAAAACTTTTTTTAAGCTTGATAAATGAAATGTATATAAGAAAAGTTGTGCAAAATTTTATGCTCTATCATCTGGTATCTTTATTTTTGAAATGCGAATAAAAAGCGATATTTTTCGAAGTAAGATATATCACGAAAAATTGAACTTTTTGTCCGAATTTTGAAAATGAAGATAGAAAATAAAATTCTGCAAAATTATGTTGATGGAAGGTTCAGCCTAGAAAACATAAAAGAAAAGTTTTTGTAGAAATTTTGATTTTTATATAAACGCCCAATTTTATTTTTATTTTTGTAACAACCCAGCATATTCCTGTTGAATTATCATTAATGAGCCATCATTTTTGGGTATTTCGAAGCTTTTGAAAGAAGATTTTGGGCAAATTTAAAAATGGTGCTTATTCCTGAAGAGTTTTAATAGGATGCAAAGATGACGATTTCAGGTTTAAGGACCTGATTTTTTTCGAACAAATTTTTAATTTTTCAACTCTAAAACCACAACTCTGAGGTTTTTGTATTTTACCAATTTGGTTAAAACTTGGCAATTGTTGCGCTATTTGTACTGGTCCCATCATCATTTCACCACCAATTTGTTGGTTGTTACTTGGTAATTGTTGCGCTATTTGCGTTTGTCCCATTATCATTTCATTTATTCGATTTGTCAAATTGTTTTGTCTCAACTCCTTAAGTTGGCGGCGTCGAATTCTGTTATGACAGGCCATAAACTTCCGACGCTCACTGACCTCATAACACTGAAATATCATTTTTATAACATGAAATTCGCTTGGGCTTTGCATTTTTTATCTATTCAAATGTCTGAAAGTTTCCGAAAAACAGTGGTAATTGGATCAGTTGAGCAAAACTCTTGAAAAGGATGGAAAGTATATCCGTGAAAAAAATTAAAAGACAGAAAAATAAATGTATAAAATTTATTACATATTAAATAGCCTTATTGGTTCGAAATTTTTTCTTATATATTTCTTGAAAATTTAACAATTATTTATAAAAAAATGATAGAATATGAAAGAATTTTAATAAGTCAATAATGTACAGATTATAAAAAAATTGTTAATAAAATTCATTTCGGTTGATTCATAAATACTTTGATTTTATAATAACCAATGACGCATTTACGCTTTTTTAAAATTTTGCTTAATTTTCAATTGACGCTTTTTCCGAACATGGTCGGTAAGTTCAAAAAATATTCATTGTAAAAAATTGCTCAAAGTACGAAGCAGGGTTGGGCACGAGACCAAGCGCGGCCCGGCCTGGATCAGGCCGGTTGTTTCCGCGCCCTGGATGGGCCGGCCCGGACAAGCCCTGTAGGGGGGGGGGAATTTTCTGACTGCAATCCCAAAATATTGATTTAAAAAGATGAAATTTAAAAATAATAAAAATGTTTATTAATAAATTATTAAAATTTAAAAATAGGAGATGATTTTTTTGGTTTATTAGAAAAAGTCAAGCTAAAATAGAGTTTTAATGGAATTTATGGAGTTTTTGCAGTAGAGGTTTTATGGGCAAAATTAGAGACCGGACGGTCGTTTTTTTCGGTTTTTTTCGGTTTTTACCGATTTCGGTTTTTTCGGTTTTTTACCAAAAAAAACCGACCGACCTATCCTAAAAACCGACAAAACCGACCGACTTTTTTCGCAAAAAACCGACAAAAACGACCGAAAAATTGTTCGGTTTTTTCAAAAAACCAAGCCATTTTTTCATGGACACCTATCGGTACTGAACACCTATGTATTCTCTAAATCCTGATTTCACAAGCAAATCCATTAAAAAAATTAATTTAAAATATCGAAAAAATATTTACAAGCTAATTTTCGCATTTTTATTTTAACAAATTTCAATTTTTTTAATGCCACAAAGGGGAAACGGACACTGACAACTCACTAATCTTTAGTACAATATCCTCCAAAGCCAAAAACAATCTTCAAAACCCTATCCTCCAAAGCCAAAACAAACATTTTACAATCATAGGTATAGTTTAAAATTTTTCAGTTTTCACATTTCGTTCACATTTTTAGACTTCAGGTTTCCAAAAAAATCTCATTTTTAAAGCATTTTTTAAAACATCGGATTTTCAGAAATCCTATGATTTAAAAAAAAATTCAGAGGTCTAAAATTTCCAAAATTTTTATTGGCCTAGGATTTTTAATTTTCAAGAAGCGAGCTGAGGGCTATTAAATTGTAGCCGGGAGAGGGCTATCTCACATATCACAGCCGAAATTTATATCATGATCAGACGGAACTATTTTTTTAAGTTGAACTCTTCTACCAATGAATATCATACATGGAATTGATTTAACTATGTTTGTTTTTACAAATATAAAATTATTTATAATTAATTTTTATATAATTTCTTTAAAAAACCAAAAAACCGAAAAAACCGACTTAAAAATGTCGGTTTTTTCGGTTTCGATTTTTTTGGTTTTTACAGAAAAACCCGACAGACCCTTCTGTCCGGTCTCTAGATAAAAATTAAGGAAAAAATCTACCTAAAATTTATATTTCAAATTTATTTTTTTTTGTTATTTTTTTTTCAAGGCTATTGAGTATTTGGAGAAAGGAATTGATTAGAATCGAATCAAATAAAAATAATGTTTATGTCGAAGTCAATAAATATTGCGGAGCGAAGAAAAGTACGAATAGGAATGAACTGAAGGAAGGTGATTTTGGGAGTGAACAAAAGGGAATGACAGAGAAACAAAGATATTAGGGAGAGAGTTGAGGAAATGCCCCCATACAGTATGACAAAGTATGAACGCAAAATATTTTTTGAAACTTCTGTAAGCCCAAAGGGCTCATAAACTTTTTTTTAACTGGAAAGGGTTGGTTTCATCTGAAATATTTTGACCTGAACTCAAATTTTCTCAGATCTGAGACCTCTAGAATTATTTTTCCAAAAAAAAGAAACCTCTCAAAAGCCATCGAATTTTTAATTTGGAACTGCTACTAAAATTTAAGGTCACATATTTGAAATTTTAGTAGGAAATTTTACATAATAGATACACCTTTTCTTACTAAGGATCCTCTTGAAACAGAAATACATGGTACTGATATTTGGACAAGATTATTAGAGCTCCTATCTTTTCGCGTAATTTGAATTCTAACGGATTTGAAATTATTTATGGAAAATTCTTAATACAAATCCAGAAAACGGAGCTCGAAAATGTGCAATTATTTTTGAAAACTTAAAAAAGATAAATTGCTTTACTTAGTATATCATGAACCTTAATGTTTAGCAGGTTTAATATATTTTATTAAGAAGTAAGAAAAATAACCATCTAATTTGGCGGTAACCTTTAGTGGAATAAAAAAATATATACAATTATATTAGAGATAAAAGGCTTGTTCTTATTAGATCATGTTCCATATTTTTACCAATTCACATGTTCTACAGTGATGCACCCTTTCTGCTGGTGCTGGGTCGTTTTTAAAAATATCATAATGGGCGTTTTAAAAAATAGATCAAAACTCAATATGTCCTCTAAAAACTTTTTTGTTCGATCTGTTAGACCAAATGTATAAAAAGCAAATTGTGCAGAATTGTATGCTCTATCTGCTGATATAAAATTATTTCGAATTTCGAACAATATATTGAAAAATACGGTTTTTTCGATTTTTTCGATATTTTTGTTCGAAATTTGAAAAAAATTATACCAGATGATAGAGCATACAATTCTGCACAATTTTTCTTTTTATACATTTGGTCTAACAGGTCTAACAAAAAAGTTTTTAGAGGACATATTGAATTTTGATTTATTTTTTAAAACGCCCATTATGATACGCCATAGCACCTTTCTGCTTACCTTTACGCATTCACAATTTGTGTAAGGACATTGATTTTGGTGCCCCTTCAAACGCATATGGACCCCATGTTCTCTACACTTTTGACACATCGGAATGCTCTCTGAAAAAACACATCAAATACTTACTTTGTTAGCTTTAAGGAAACTTGGTCTTGGAATAGTGAACATTAGGTCGGATTTTGCAAATTTTAATGTAGCTTTAGGACATTAATTTATGTTTCGGAATATGGAGCAATATGTATATATTTTCTAAAATAGAAGGCCAAAGATTTGACATATATTGATTGGTCTGTTTCAAATTTCAATCCAATCGTTAAATTTTGATAATTATTTAAAAAAGCTTCAGTCTATGTTCAATTGTGTTTTCTCTTTTACATTATTAAAATCATGAAATTGTGGATAAACTTATTTTTAGCATTATCTAAGCAATTTTTGGGTGCAAGGTCCAATTAAAAATTTTGCATTTTTCGGGCTGGAGAAACGATATGTAAAAAATAGAGCGAGATTTTTTTCCTTGCTCACAAATCCTCTCATTTTTAGCTTCAAAAAAATATGAAAAATTCTAGCAATCGAAAATTTTGAAACCTTGAGCCCTGATTAGGACGGAGCAAAAAATTTTTACACTGGGAACTGAGTCGTAGCCTTTGTTTCGAGTTTTGCAAATTTCGAGTTTTGCCCATCCCTACCCGGGATGGGTTAGAGATTGTTTGGGAGGAGAGAACGAAGAATGACAGCCGGGTGTCTCTGGTCCACCTTCTTAAATGCAAGCAAGTACCAATGGGGAATGGACACGTCGGCAGATGGCAGGGATCCCATGCTGAGGGTGTCATGATGAAGAGCGGAATAATTTTTGGCTTTTAAATGTGCAAATTTCTTTCAAATTCCTTTTTTAGAAAAATGAGTGGGATGGAAAAGGCAAATTACCTTTCTGAATACTTTGAGGCTTTTGACCAAAATCATCAAATGATGTCAGTAAAAAACAGAATGATATCAGCTAAAAAGTTAAAAAATTTTATTTAAACCAAAAAATCTATTGAGACGCTTCTCAAGCTGCTCATACAAACACAAATACTTAATTATTTAAATTTATTAATTATTATATAGCTTTTATTCATAGCTTAAATGAGTTAACCATAAAGTTACGTTAATTCCAAAAAAATAAAATTCCCAAGTTTTCCACTATACGCATTCCTTCATCATAAATAAATAAACATAAAAATTATTAAATTGTTATTAATTGTTTGCTTTATCAATAGGCAAATTATGTGTTGTATAACAGTATTCTTTCTTTGTAAAAAATTTGAACTAGATAATTTTATTATATGATGATTTTTTCTTTTCAATTATTTAATCAAAACTAATCACCGACCAATCCTAAAAAATCGATCTACAGATCTATCTTTTTTGAACAATCGAATAACCGACCGAAATTATTCTCGGTTTTTAAAAATCAATTATTGACAAAATTAAATAAAATTATTGAATAAAATTCAATAATTTAATCGAACGGAAAATCGAAAAGCATCGAAAAGCAATTATTGACAAAATTAAATAAAATTATTGAATAAAATTCAATAATTTAATCAAACGGATCCTCCCCTCCCCCCTTTGTTTGGCCCCTATTTTTTAATGCATTGGATAAGGAAAGATATTTTATTAGAACATCATATTTCTCATGGTGTTAGCTCATTATCATTATACATAAAAATATATCAAATTCACGTCACGTTACAAAAAAAATTAAACTCAAAATAAGAGAAAAACGAGACTAATGACAGAATTACTAAAGGTGGAAAATAGAAAAAAATATATATTAAAAATCGTGCTGGGTCGTTAATTGAAAAGTGCCAATGTGGGCGTTTGTCGAAAAGTGCCAATGTGGAAAAATGCCAATGTGGGCGTTAGTCGAAAAGTGCCAATAAGGGTGGAATAATAGATTAATTAACTGAGGATAGTAAAATAAGTATTGTAAAATTAAATTGACTAAAAAAATTTTTAAACTAAAAATGCATTTTTTTTGTAAAACAATAATGAATATGCGGTGGGGGTCGTTTCATCCCCAACGTTTTATCGCCAGAGCAACAAAAATCGTTATAACTCAACTCAAATGCAATCTAGAGAAATGAGTTTGGTGTCATTAGATAGACCTAAGTGTCTGCTATAAAAACGCAAAAGAGATCATCCGGATTGGCCAAGAAGAAAGTTATGGCCAAATTAGACACTAAAATCGTGATTTTGGCTAAAGATTTGGCCATAACTTTATTCTCACTTGGCCAATCCGGATGATCTCTTTTGCGTTTTTATAGCAGATATTTAGGCCTATCTAATGACACAAAACTCATTTCTCTAGGTTGCATTTGAGTTGAGTTATAACGATTTTTGTTGCTCTGGCGATGAAACGTGGGGGATTAAACGACCGAGTCCGATGAATATGACCTTGAGACTGCAGTGTTGAATGCGATGAAAAATGTGTTCGGCGAGGATAAAGTGAACGTCTGCGCCGAACATTTCATCCGTGCCGTGATACGGCAAATTCAAATGCGTTTTCTAGCGATGTTTCGCGCGTTCAAAGAAAAGGGAGAATTATATAAATGGGTAAAAAATTAAAAAATTATAAATAAATTAATTAATTAAAGGTCCGACGTTGCCTGGCCTTGCCATTCTTCAAAAAAAGAGAAATAAAGAAATGTGGCCGTGCTGAAAAGCTACCGGAACGATTACGATGGGGAATTACGTTAAGAATTGAATTCATTCATAAATAAAATTTTTATTTAAAAGGCTAACTAGCAGGACTGGTTATCGTATCGCTTATGATCTTTCCCTATTGCCAAATATCGTTTTTAGCCCTATCATCTATCCCATTACGCTATCGCTTTTTAAGTTTATTTTATCGCCTGTAGCATATTAACTCTGACAGCAGTGAGCTTAAGCTTTAAATTTACTAGCTAGCTTAACGTGGCTTTATTTATTTTTTATTTTTTGTTTTAACTTATTTTATTTAAAGATTTAAACAAAACTAATATTTTAGAATTCTGATATTTAAATAATTAATATTAAATTTTTAGATAAATTTGACTTCTTAAATTTAATATACTATAGTAAAACAATTCTTAAATAAAAACATTTTTATTAGGCATAAGATTTTAAGTGAATGAATTCTTTCAGTCTAAGTGATCAAATGTCTAATAAATCAGTAAATTAATTTTAAGAATTTATGCATGATTACTCAAAAAGACTCAAAACAGCACTAAAAATAAAAATTTAAATTTTAACTATTTGTATAAAATTGGAAAAATTTTAAAAAGTATATAAAAATAACTACTTATTATTCGTAGTTTAAATATATTTTAATATTTATTAGGGGATCAAGACATTTGTTCACGCATTATCAGTTTTTTGCTTTCCATTTTAAGTACCAGAGCAGATGGCTCGCCAATTAGCAATTGGATCGCCAGCATCGGCGCGTTCCGTCCAAGAATTTTTATTCGCTTTTTACTTTTATTGTTGTTTGATGTGTCTTTATGTTGGCTTTCCGTGTCTACGGTATGGGCCGAAACACAATTTATTATAACTTATAATTATGTAGCAAATAAAAAATAAAGGGACACCGTACTGAAGAGGTCCATCCCTATATTTATTTTTTGCGTACGTTTAAAATTATAACTTTCGATTTACTGTATTACTTAAAATTTTCCATTTATTTTAATTTATTATTTTTAGTTATATAATTAATATTTATTTTATGTTTATTTTATAATCATGGAACTTTTTATTCATTCCGTTATAGACACTTTTCGATTAACGCCCACATTGGTACTTTTCGACAAACGCCCATATTGTCACTTTTCGACTAACGACATAGCACCATTAAAAATTATTGCATCTTGCAGCTATTTCGCGCTACTCTGCGTTCCAGGAGAGTAGCGCAAAATAGATTTTAATGTTATTCACTGCAATAGACTTGTGTTTTCTCAAAAACTTTGCCCGTAGAAAGTTTTTGGAATCGGGGTGGAGGGAATTTGAGGCTTTCGGGTTTCTAGATGGAAAAAGGGAGGAAAGCGAGAATCGGCCGAGCCGAATGTACAAACAATACGAGTAAAACTCGGCGGATCCAGAGTAGAGCCGCATTGATCGAAATAAACGGAAGATAGTATAAAAGAATATTTCTTTATTACCCAATTAAGACAATAATTGCGTCTAAAGCGACTGACAAGGGAGTTTTTTGAAGTGTCACACCCCGATTGCTTCGGGACCCATTCCATAATGTAGGGCACCCACGCCAACCATGGTAATATCATATTTATTTGTGCCACAAAATGTTACAATTTTTTATATAATTTTTCTAAATAATTTTTCGACGTGCCTCGAGCGAGATTCGTCTTTGTGTAGGGGTCCTTTAAGGGATAATCACCATATCTAATTTTATTACTGGTCGATAAAATAATATATTTCATAAAATCTATGACATTAATGCGATAAAATTCAAAAATGGTTTAATGAAAAAACGACCTCTGCGCCTATACGACCCCCGCACCAAGGACGAATCAACGCTCGAGGCACGTCGAAAAATTATTTAAAAAATTATATAAAAAATTGTAATACTTTGTGACACAAATAAATATGATATTGCCATGGTTGGCGTGGGTGCTTTGGGATAATTATGGAATGGGTCCCGAAGCAATCGGGGTGTGGCACTTCAAAAAACTCCCTTGTGAATAAAAAATGAATAGAAAAATGGAATGAAATAAATAGGATCAAATGTCATCGAATTGGCGAAATGTGCCTAAAATTCAAATTGTTTCCCATTTCCCATCACATGCCAAAATATACATTTGATACTTAGAATGTATCATTTTTTCCTCATATGAATTGCACAAATCACGACGATCTTTATAAGTCGGATGAGTGAGGAAAGGAACAACCAAAATCATTTACTTATTTTCTCGTTTAGGGTTTCAAACCTGCTTCAAGTACCTTGAAGTTGATTGACTTCACAAAAGGGCTGACCGGATTGACTTCAATATCATATGATGCAGAGCGATCTTTTTCGGTTTATTCAATAGATTTAACAGAGAAAAAACTTGAAATGTATTCCATTAATTTTTTTATTAATCATACTATTATAAAATCATTTTGTAATTTTAATCATATTTTGAATGGGCCATTATTCCCATGCTGTGTCGTTTCGGCCAAAAGTGCCAAAATGAGGGTCTCAGCCAAAATACCAACTAAATTATAAGAGGAATTAATATTATAAGTGTTGAATCCGCGAATATGAGGGTAGCCTGTGGGAATCGAACTTGAGTTTCCTTTTTTGTTGAATCCAGACGTCTACCACTTGGCCTCATGGTAGACGTCTGGATTCAACAATAAGAGGAAGCTCTTTTTTGTATTTTTCAACAATAAATATGAAAGTGACTTTCCGTTTTAAGGTGAAATTATTTTATTATTGAATTCTATTATCGAAGCGAGTGTCTTAAATTTCTGTATTTGTTCTCTGCTTTCAAGAGATACAGAGAGAAAAATAAGATGGCTTAAAAAATTCAATTTCTATCGATTTTATAAAAATACAATTCTCTGTATTCAACCCAATTATGTTTAATCTTTAACTCATTTTGCTTCTGTAAGATAGCGAAAAACTTTCCTATTAAAAAAGAAAAATTTGCATTTGCATCAAGGATTTTGTTACTTCAAATTAAAATTGGAATTTCTCGGTTAGGGCCTTTACTAGAAATTGGGTCAAAGTTCCTGTCCAGGAGCTGCGGCGCAACATCGAAAATTTTTCCAGACTAATTCATATTAATTTCTGTTTCAGGGACTAGCAAGTTTAAAATCTAATGATGATATTGGTACTCAATTTTGTTGTTCATCTTTTGATAATATTTGGTTTACATTTCATTAATGCATTAAAAAATTAAATTTTACACGGGACAGGACTTTTGGCGTACATTGTAAACAAAATTCGACAATGAAAACTTTTCTTTATGAAAGAAGAACAAAAAAACAAATGGATAAAATTTGAAGTGACAAGCAACTACAAAGATCGGATTTATATAAGTTGAAGTTGTATTAAATGTTTAGCCTTTCAAATTAAAGAGAAAAATAAGTTAAATAAAATAAATAATTATAAGTTAATCAATTAATTAGAAATCCGATAACCGGACAGAATTATTAAAAATGCAAAATAACTAAAAAAACAGAGCAATAATCCATCATGATAAATGCGAACCAGATCGCATTGAGAAACTTTTCAGTGATCAAATTGAGCGAAATCAAAGAAAATAAGTTCCGAAATGCGCAAATAGTATAATCCTAAGATTCTATGGAGACAGGTTAGTGGCCTAAAATAAAGACTAAATTGTTGCATAAAATAGAACATAAGAAAATATGTTTCTATTTTCTACTCTGTGCTTTATAATCGGCGCTGGCTTATGGATCCTCTGAGGATCCCTACAATTTACCTGAAAGTTTGATGCTTGTAAAAGATGCTATTAAACTGGCTCTCCACAAGAATCTATCAGCAGATGCTGATTAGTAAATAAAAATAAATAAATAAATAAATATAATTAAATATTTTGATTAAAAGAATAAAATGCTAAATAAAATTAAAAATTAAATAAATTAATCACTAATCGGATGATAATTCTTATGATTAAATACATAATTATCTGAGAACATTGATATTTTTTCACTTATTTATATACACGCTCATTTTGATTAATTTTTATAAAACGCCGTTTGGGTTTTGATCATTTTATAAAATTCCCATTTACGAGAAAATGACCCAGCATCAGATAAAATGATTTCTTTAAATTTTTTTGGAATTTTCAAAGTATGCGAAAAAATCATGTTAAGACAGATTTAATTTTAACACAAGAAATTCCGATAATTCATTCAGACGAAAATCGAGCTAAATGAATTTGCTTTTATTGTGTTTGCCAATAAATGTAAAAAATTTGTATTTATTTTTGTAGGGACTTTTTTTGTATGTAGTGACTAAAGAGATTCGGAGTTTGTGCCTTAGAGGAAAAACATGAGTGGGATCCATGGATTTTGGTTGGGGTAGGAAAGTTGATCAAATTCAGGAGATCAGCTCTGTCTGATTATTCTCATGCTCATTAAGTCGATTTGAATTCTGATCATGGTGCGACCTTCATGAGCTTGATGCTAGTGTTTGGAGCCTTGCAGTTTGGAGCCTAGTGTTTGGAGCCTTGCAGCTTTGAGTTTTATTCTGCGATCTTAATAGAGCAGCACTTTTTCGACCCAAAAGAGGAATAGGCTAAATGTGATCCAAAATACAAAATTTAATGTTCACTATATTAAACTATCCGGTTATTTACATATAATGCTTTTACAAGACAAAATTTATCATGTTTATTTACAAGTTACTCGAGAGTGTTGGTGGTCCCGATTAGGAACCGCCTGAGAAAATTTTTGAAAATTTTGCATTTTTCTTAGAGAATTTGATCAATTTCTTTTGAAAATATGAAGTGAAAAATTTGAGGATTTTATCAAATTTTAAGTATCTTTTTTAATTTGCTAGAAACAAAAAATATCATCGAATAAATGCCCAAAAATGTCCAAATATGACGAATATTATGGTGCTGAAAAAAAGGTCCAAAATGAATAGCCGATATGCTCATGAAGTTTAAACCAAAATCACCTCATTAGACCAAAATTATAAGAGGCAAGTTATGAGGAATTAATACCTAAATTGGATCTGATAGTGTCGGCGTAGCTAAAGCCAATTTATTATTGCAACAATGGGCAATTTTCTCAATAATTTTTAGTTAGCGGTTTGCCAAAAATTCAAGGTAAAAATATGATATTGTATTTTATATTCTAACACATCTGAATTCAAATAAAATGTTCGAAAAATATTTATTATTTTCTCGGTCTTGATCCAATTTTTCGTTTTATTCCTTGGTTTAGGTCTCAATTTCGTCTTTTCCGGTAGAGTTGGCCTCATTTCCGGCTTCATCAATAGTCTCATTTCGGGCCTTTTCCATGGCATTGGCTTTAATTTCCGCTTCTTCCGTGGAATTAGCTTCATGTTCTGCTTCTTCCGTAGTCTTGGTCTCATTTCGTGATTTTTCTCTGGTGTTGGCCTCATTTCCGGCTTCATCAATAGTCTCATTTCGGGCCTTTTCCGTGGTGTTGGCTTCAATTTCCACTTTTTCCGTGGAATTAACTTCATTTTCCGCTTCTTCCGTTCTGTTAACCTCATTTCTTGTTTCATACATGGTGTTGTTCTCATATCCTTCTTTTTCCGTGTCCTTGGTATCATTTCGGGCTGTTCTCGTGGTGTTGGTCTCATGTTCATCTTGTTCCATGGTTGCATTATCAGCCAACTGTAGTTAATATCAGGAATGATTACCATCAAAAAAGAAATAGTATCTCAAATAACCGAAAGAGAAAAACCAAAAATTGTCTTTTCAAAAAATCTAATAGAATTTCTTTTTAAATATAATCCAAAAACAAAAATTGATTTTTTATGCTTATGAATAAACTCCCGCCGACGGGCAGAGTCAGCTTTTTCGACCACTTATAGCACTAAAGGTTATATGAAATTTTCGGTGATCTTTATAATTTGGTTTAACGCAAGCGAAAAAATGAATGTGATATAGATGATAGAATAAAAATAATTATGATTAATAAAAGAGCTAAACTCACTTGAATTGAACCACTGTAAAATAAGTTCATTTTTCTGCTGTTGGTCAATTCGAATGAGGTTAAATTAAGGTTGAGCAGAATCGGAACCGGTCCCATTCCGTTTTTGCAACAATTTCCGGTTCCGCTCAACCCTAATCGCATTTAACTAATAGGTTTTATTTTTAAATCAAACGCATTTTTAGATTGAATTTAATTGAATTATAACCAATGGGCTATGCACTTGGTTTTGAAAATTTAAAATTTAGTTTCAAAATTAAGAATCCTATTTTTATTCATTTGGTAAGCATTTAAAATGAAATCCATCCCTGTTTCTTGACCACATGGTGCTGATGCTTTGCCGTGGTTGTGTTTCCCAGTTGCGAACTCGCGTTCTCATCCTCCTCGGGTGATTCCAAGGCGCTGCTGTTGCTCTTCTTGACAGAGTTTTAAACTTATTTATTGGAGATTATTGTGAATGTTTTTGCTTAGAAATTCAAAAAATTATATCACAAAGCACTTTTTACAACCCTGCCCTAGAATGTTTTGGCCTAGCTGATAATTAATTCTTTTCGAAGCTTTGGACAATTAGACTTTCCAAAAACCATGCCAAAAAGCAGTTTAATTGAAAAAATAAAATTTGCTGAACAATGAAATGGTCTAATTTCCAAAAAGCCTCTACCTTGTTCCCATTAACGGTGGTGCTTTACCGTGTTTTCCAGCGGCGAGCTCTTGTTCTCATCCTTCTCGGCGGATCCCATGGCGGCGGTATCGTTCTTCCCGGAATGGTATTGTTGGCGAGGCTATCAAAAATATTTATAAGATTGTGAAATAAAAGTTCGAATTTTACCGGAACTTGTGCCTGCAAAGATAGATGGATGAGGAATACGGAGAGAACAAGGGAGAAGAGGAAGGGGGAGAGGGACATTTTGGGAATTTGTTTGTTGGAATATCTGTTGAAAGAAAAAAGTAATAGAAATTTTGATATTATTATATACTTTGTAGAAATTTAAAATTAACCTTAATATGCCATTTTTCAAATTATTCAAAGTTATTTATTTTTTTCTTTACTCTATTTAAAGTTTCTTTATTCAATATATTTATCCTTTTTAATTATTTATGTTAGCTAGGTTTCCGTCATTTAACCATTTGGTTATTTTTTGCAGTTTTGAGCACCTGGCTTTCCTTTATTTGATCACTTTTGGGAACAACTTAGCACCCAATAATGAATCTCTAATAATGTGGGTCTTAGCCGGAGCAAAGCGGAATTATAGAGGAGTAAAAGGGTACGAGGGAGTACGAAATTAGACCCGATAAAATAGGAAAAAAGAGAACCTTCTTGAGAAATGGATCCGAAATTTTCCGGTGGCACCTATCTATTGGGATCGCCGACTCTCCTTATGTTAGCGTAGACAATTTCTTCAAAAAGTCTTTTTCTTAAACAAAAAAGCTTAAATATTCTCAAGGCTGGATTGTTTCTCAAAACCATCATAAAAACGTTTCCTCAAAATCCGCTAAAATTTAAGGTGAACGGTCAATAACAAATATCTCAAGGGCGAAATTGCACCCGGAGTACTCAAAAAACTTTTTAAAAAATTGCCAAAAAAGCAAAGAATGATGCCTAAAAATAAATAAAATAATAAAAATCGAAATGAAAAAGTTGGTTAGATTCGAAGGTAAAATAAATGCCCGGATTTGCCAGGGATTGATCAGCCGAGAAGGGGAGAAGGAAGAGTGACAGCTGAGCGGTCCCTCGTCGCCTTCTTAAAGGCAACCACCGACCAATGGAGAAGGGACACGTCGACGGAGCTTACGGTGGGAATCCATCCCGTGCCAAGGGATTTCATGACGAATCATCCGTTTTGGAATAATTTTTGGCTTTTAGCGGGCGCATTTTGGCCAAATTCCTTTTATCAAAGTGATTGGGAGGGATGGGCAACCCATTCATTCCCCATCTGCTGAATAATTATTCCAGGCCTTTAACAAAAATAGAAAATGATGTCAGTTGTAAATAATGACGTCGGCTAAATAAAAAATACCTAAAAAATGATAAATTATTTAGTAACCTAAAGTCTAAACAAAAGTTGCATTTTTAAGGAAGCTGTGCAAAAATTCGTCCATGGCACACTTCATCCGGATGCTTTACCCGGTGCGAAGAACTTCTTCATTTAGTGCAAAAAGTGAATTTTTGGTCAGATTTTTAAGATTTTGGTCAAAAATCGGTAAAATTTTTCAAAGAACCTCCAACCAGCGAATGGAATCGATTTGCATTTACGATTTTGTCATTTCTGAAACCGGTTTTTGGTCCCTAGAAATTTCAATTTGTTTTTTACTTTTCAGACCCATCTAATGCAGCTTTGTTTTTTTCCTCACCTATCGATTCTATTCTTGCTCCAAACTAAATTTGGAAATTATTTTTTTAATTTAGGGATCATAATGCCAGGATTTTCTGAGAGTGTGTTGAACTATTAAGGTGGCGGATACAAGATTTTTTGGCATGTTGGGATCCTAACACTTCCAAAATCATAACATAGCAGAATTTTTTGTTTTAATTTAAGAGAGATTTATGAAGAAGTATCATTAAAATTAACTAAAATAAAGGGCTCAATTGATGGACATAAAAAGGCCCCTTATTTTAGAAACTCACAGTCAGATACACAAACAAATGCAAAAATTTAATAGTATACTCATAGTTTTCTTATTACTTCGTGCTTTTTACTTTTATTTCACATTGCTTTACGATAGCAATAATAGCCCNTTTCCTACAAGATAATGAAACCTCTATTATTCCATCCAATCATCGATCATAATGGATCCTTAGAAAATAATTTTTAACTTAATTGATTATTCTATCTTTGCAATATAAATTGTTGATTGGACTCTTAAAATATTGATTAGGTCTTAGGATTTGCCTAAGATCGATCATTTTGGCACTTTTACGGGAAAATCCCACGAGAGAAAGTCTGATTTTTTGAAACCTTTTGGGTTGATGAGCTTACATAACGATGGGTTCTCTTATAATGGTCCATTCGAAATTATAAAGGTCCAATAATAGATCTAATCAAAAGAAAATAAGTCTAATCCAAAAACCACGGGTATAAATTTCGTAACCGTACCCGGTTATACCCACCAAACCGATACCCGTACCCGTTTTATACCAGTCACATTTTTTTGTATGGTACACGGGTACCCGCCCGCGGGTACCCGCGGGTATACTAGCATTTTGGAGAAAAATTTAAAAAATTCTAAAAATTCAAAAAACCGTTTCAAAGGTTCATTTTTAAATTAAATTATAAAGCTTTCGTAAAACATGATCAAATTTTATTCAAAGGATCGGCCAACATGAGTTTTGTGACATTTTTGTCAGTCAAACAAAATCATTGCTCATCCATCACAAAACGCAACCGACTGGAACTTTTTCTATGCTCGATGAACTTGCTCATACATGGGCAAGGTATCCCGACATTTCCCATATTATGTACCCCTATAAAAAAAGCTCGCAATTTTTTTTCGATGGGAGATCATGTCCCGATAGGGACCACCGGAGAAAATTCTGCTACTTTAGGCAATTTTTTTAAGAAAATATTCAGTTCACTTTTGTGAAGAATTCCCTGTATTAAGAGGTGCCGGTGGGCGGCAGTGCTAGGGGCCGCCTGAGAAATTTTTGAAGATTATAGAGCTTTTATAAGAAAATTAATCAGGGATTTCACTGTTAAAAGCGGTACGCAGTAGAAAAAAATTTAAAAAATCCTCTTCCCGGTGGTCCCTATAGGGGCTGCCGAAGAAAATTTTGAATTTTTGAGTTCGTAAATTTCAGGCCAGACTAAGTGCAAAGTGGCTACTTTTTTGCTCTAAATTTTAAAATATTGTTTAAAGGGTATTATCTTTATGATAGCCTGAAAAAACGTGACATATTCATCAAAATTTTAAAGATCTTGATAATATTTGCCAATTCTTTTGTGATATTCCGTAAATTATCCAAAATATCCTGTTTGAAAAAGTTAAAAGGTTGATAAATTTCTATATACGGATTTCGTTTTTCGTATAGTCTGTTGGGCTTTTATCCGGAAAATCGCGCATCTTCATTAAATAGCATTTTATTAATATTATGGATATATGGAGTTGCGTGTGGGATCTAAGTAACTCTAGCGCAATGCACATTTCGTCCATTAGAGATTTAGGGTTTTCACCAGTGCTACATAAACATTTAAGGCACGGGATGGGAAAAGAAAAAAGCGAAATAATATGGATGGCAGAGAGTTAGGAAAAAAGTGCAGGAGAATCGCATCGAGAAAAATTATTCAAATCAAGACTCGATTCTTAGGGGTGTATTTTTAAAATGCGGGTAAATTGCGGGTATCCGCGAGTATGAGATGATACCCGTTACCCGCCCGTACCCGTCTATTTTTCTAAAATCATACTCGTTACCCGCCTGTTACCCGCGGGTACCCGGGTATTTGTGCAAAACCCTGCAAAAAACAACAAATCTAATCAAATCCTAAGACCTAATCAATATTTTAAGAGTCCAATCAACAATTTATATTGCAAAGTTAGAATAATCAATTAAGTTAAAAATTATTTTCTAAGGATCCATTATGATCGATGATTGGATGGAATAATAGAGGCCTTCATTATCTTGTAGGAAAGTTTTTTTAAATTATCTACATGACAACACTTTTTGGTATAATCAGCGTAAATAATCCTGAAAATCGCAATTTTAAGCTCCGCGATTTTATGACGCGCATCCATGTTGCACTAAAATATATTGTTGCGTGATTTTCTTTCTCTTTGTACATTTACTTTACTGTAGCTGATCACAAAAAGAAATTCGTTGCAGAAAATCCTTTGTTCTAAACGTTTATCAAGGGCTATTATTGCTATCGTAAAGCAATGTGAAATAAAAGTAAAAAGCACGAAGTAATAAGAAAACTATGAGTATACTATTAAATTTTTGCATTTGTTTGTGTATCTGACTGTGAGTTTCTAAAATAAGGGGCCTTTTTATGTCCATCAATTGAGCCCTTTATTTTAGTTAATTTTAATGATACTTCTTCATAAATCTCTCTTAAAGTAAAACAAAAAATTCTGCTATGTTATGATTTTGGAAGTGTTAGGATCCCAACATGCCAAAAAATCTTGTATCCGCCACCTTAATAGTTCAACACACTCTCAGAAAATCCTGGCATTATGATCCCTAAATTAAAAAAATAATTTCCAAATTTAGTTTGGAGCAAGAATAGAATCGATAGGTGAGGAAAAAAACAAAGCTGCATTAGATGGGTCTGAAAAGTAAAAACACAAATCGAAATTTCTAGGGCCCAAAAACCGGATTCAGAAATGACTAAAATCGTAAATGCAAATCGATTCCATTCGCTGGTTGGAGGTTCTTTGAAAAATTTTACCGATTTTTGGGCAAAATCTTAAAAATCTGACCAAAAATTCATTTTTTTGCACTAAATGAGCAAGTTCTTCGCACCGGGTAAAGCATCCGGATGAATTGTGCCATGGAATAATTTTTGCAAAGCTTCCTTAAAAATGCAACTTTTGTTTAGACTTTAAGAAGGCGACCAGGGACCAATGGGGAAACGACACGTCGGCGGATCTTACGGTGGGGATCCCGTGCCAAGGGATTTCATGACGAATCATCCGTTTTGGAATAATTTTTGGCTTTTAACAGGCGCATTTTGGCCAAATTCCTTTTATCAAAGTGAGTGGTGGGAGGGATGGGCAAATTTTAATAAAAATTGCAAATTTTAATGATTTTTTAGATTAAAGTTGAAAATATTTTCGAATTAGGATTGCAAATTAAAAATATTTTTCGAATTAGGATTGCAAATTAAAAATATTTTTTGAATTAAGAATATAATTTGAAAATTCTCGAGATTGGGACTCTAGGAATTGGTACACAAAGTATGAGTCTCGAGAGTCTCGGGGTCTAGTGTCCCGGGGACTTGGGCATTTTGACATCCAAAACTTGTAGACGTTCCGTCCCCCCACCCCATTCCGTACCCAAATTCGGCATTTCGTCCATTCCCACCAGAGTACAATCTTTGGATCAATGGAAACTTTAGGCATTTCGTTCCCCCACCAGAGTACGATAAAAATTTCAAGCCATCCCCACCAGAGTACGATTTCCATCCCGTGGCACTTGTCACACCCCCCTCTCACCCTTACCCTCCCCCACCTCCCCCATGATTAATTGCTTTCGGACCCCTCCCCCCCACCAAAGTACGTGTCCCGGGGGCGACCACCCGGGTCAGTTTGCGACCACATTTTCAGAAAAGTGCCAGTTCGCGACCACCCGGGTCAGTTCGCGACCACTTTTTTAGAAAAGTGCCAGTTCGCGACCATCCGGGTCAGTTTACGACCACTTTTTCAGAAAAGTGCCGTTCGCGACCACCCGGGTCAGTTTGCGACCACTTTTCAGAAAAGTGCCAGTTCGCGACCACCCGGGTCAGTTCGCGACCACTTTTTCAGAAAAGTGCCAGTTCGCGACCACCGGGGCCAGTTCGCGAAAACTTGGGTAATTTTTAAGAAATCCTTAGGAAAATCTCTCTGTCGGTTTTTTATCGAAGTAATCAGCACCCCTCAAAACAATGAATTTTGTTTTTCACCGGTTTTTCGGTTTTGGAACTGGTTTTTTCATCGATTTTTTGAAAATTCCGATAATTTCGAGTTTTTAATATATACATTTGGTCTGGAATTTAAATGGCTACGGTTTGAATTTTTAAAAACGACCCGACATCCTTACGTAGATGGCAGACTCGGACAATGACGGGAAAATGTCGCCGAAGGAGCTGGTAACAGTCGTTGACTTGCTGGGAGCAGCCAAGCTCACCGGTGTCATGGTTCGGGCGAAACAAGATGCCAAGTCCATGGCATCGCTGATGACTCTGCAAATGGTCAACCTGTCCATCGGAGCAGTCATGGAGGGGATTGATGCATACAAGCTGGACGAAGGAGACAACATTGACGGTAGAAACAAATATATTCATAAAATGAGGCGACTAAGCTTCGAATCTAAAATAGCTTTCCATAACAATGAATAATCTTTCAGCCAAAAATGATATTACCGTACTCGCTTTAATATAAGTAGCCCCTTATTGTTTCAATTACCTTCTAACCAAAATGATTCACAATTCAAATGATCATCGTTAGCGTGCATCACCACTTTCACGCTTTCACCATCGTCTTTTGGATCCATTTTTGCAAAAAGGAGAAATGGTGATACTAAATTTAGGTAATTAAAAGAAAAAACAAATTATTTTAGAAACAATAAGAAAGGAGAAAACAATTGTGCCCTCTGAAAAGCGCATGAAAAATATGCGAGCTAGTATTATAATACTGTAAAATAAGATACAAAAGATGACGAAATTCATTTTATGGAAAGAATTATTTAGGGCCTTATATGTTCAATTGGAACTTTTCAAAATTAAAGGAATTAAAAAAAGAAAAGTTAACGTAATAATAACTTTATGCAGCCTATTCTTCTTTACAAGTTAAACTTAAAAAATTTTTATCCCTTGTCGACGGTCCCGAAAGGGGCCGCCGGAGAAAATTTTGAAAATTTGAATGGCAAAAGGAACTTCCTGTCAAAAAAAGGACAAATCGAATTTGGTTCCAAAAGATAGAACATTAAGAACATTGAACTAACTATAAAAATAGTACAGGTCCATTAAAGTCCATTGGGGGAGATATGTACATTTTCTGAAATGACGAATAAATGTAATTTTTGTGTAAAATGTGGGATTGAGTTCATTTTGTTAATAATTCAATGTTCAAAATGTTTTATCGGTCTCCTTTCTCGAGTCTCGGGAAAAATCTACCTCATACTCCATCAGTTTAAAACATCAATAGTCATTCGAGGTCAATTATCGCTCTTTTGATTAATTAAAGGATTTTTGGTAAAAAAATGAGAATTTTCAACAGCTTAGGGTTTCTATTTGTTTTGCAAAAATTGGACTCAAACTTATTCCGAAGAATCGAGTTTAGCACATCCGAAACCTTAGGACAAAGGCGTTCAAATGCACAAAAATATGATGATGGCTTCTTTAAGGAAACTGTCCGTTGCCATAATCATGACATTTATTTATTTATTGACATTGCGCGTTTTTAGATGCCAAGAGTAGCAACTCTTCTGCTTCAAGTGCTCTAGAACCCAGTGCATTGTACATGCTGATTAAGAACCAACTT
Organism: Rotylenchulus reniformis; assembly: GCA_001026735.1. Taxonomy (NCBI): domain Eukaryota; kingdom Metazoa; phylum Nematoda; class Chromadorea; order Rhabditida; family Hoplolaimidae; genus Rotylenchulus; species Rotylenchulus reniformis. The sequence continues at coordinate 44,831 of LDKF01000270.1, read as the reverse complement.
CACATTTTTGCGACAATTATGGACAAGGACGAGGATGGAAATGTGTGCATGGAGGAGATTGACGACTTCGGACCCAGATCCTGCTGTTATTCCACATTCGGGTCGAAAACCCTCGTCCTCGAACAACTCCAACTCCACTCACTTATGTGTGAAGGTAAAATGGCATAAAATTTCCATTAATCAAAAAAATCCAGTTATCTTGAAAATTTGGCCTGAAAAGTTTTTGAAGCATTCTTTATCGTCCGCTTTAATAGAAATGTCTAAATACTTATGAGTCGTTTCTCCCAAAATGCCACGAAAACCAAAAGCAAAATGCCAAAAGAAAGGTCAAAGGCTAGTAAAAACAATTTTTAATTAACTTTAAAAGAAATAATATCCATTTTTGGTACAATTTTTCCTGATTCCCTTGTAGAAAATATTGAGTTTTTTCTTAATAGTAGGATTGCACAAGTTCTTTATTGAATTGAAATTTGAAACTGACCTAAAAAACGAAATTTTAATAAAAATTGGAACCAATTCCACCAATGATTAAAAAAGAATTACTCTTGAAAAAAATCATACATCGACGGTCCTAGGGTATTGAATTGACCAAAGGTGAACAAAAATTTTTTAGCGCAATCACAAAAGTATTGAATTAATAAACTAGATCAGAAAATCACAATTTTTTTATTCACAATCAGCTAACTGCCAGTTGGTTTCGTTTCAGTGTTAGGGTTCTAAATTCAGTTCAGCGAAATGTCCGAGCACTTGGCGCCAATGTTGACAAACTCTCTCCAATCGAATGCGCTCATTGGGCGAGAGAAAGCCGAAGATGTGTGCCTAAAAATTAAGAGGGATTGATCAGAAATCCACAATTAAATATTTATAAAATCAAAAATATTCATTAGTTAGAAGAAGAAAAGGGAGTTTTGGACATAATATGTCTATTAACATTTAAAGTGTCCAATCAAATTTTCGGGTTCAATCAAAATTTAGATGGCAAATTTAAAACATTTTGATATTAACTCACTTTTCCAGGTTTAACTATAGTTTAAAAAGATTTTCCCTAAGTTAAAAAAGTTATAATCAGTTTTCTAGCGGGGGAAAGGACGATCGGGGATGAAATGATGTGTATGTGTACCCTTTAGAAGAATTATAATATTTGTTTAAAAATATAAAGAAAAATCCTCACCAATAACTCAACAGGGAAATCGTTGATGGAAGATGATGACATTATATGTTTACAAAGGCTCTTGTTAATAGTTTCATTAAAATAATGATTTTTACAAGGATTTTTTCCCTAGAAATTCTGATTTTTGCCCTATATGTACTAATTTAGAATAATTTCCGATTATAACCCAGTTATTTAACCTTATTTATACGTTTTGCCTTTTTTGGATAGATGGGTCCTTAGCTTATAATTAAAATGACTTAGGAAAAATTGATATGAAATATTTTGAATACAAAATAATTCTCCGACAAAAGATGCTAAGGCTTAAAAATGGGTAAAAATGTCACAATATTCAATTCTCCTAAATGTTTTTTAAATTTACCCAATACATTCAAAGTTAATGAATTATATTTATCTTTCAGAATTTTTGATTATTGACCCATTTGTTGGCGTTTTTTTCAAAGGCAATAGCACCTCTGTGTACAACAGTATCTTGAAGAAGGTAGTTGGGAAGGAAAATGACCGGAATTAGAGAGATCAAGCCAGGGACTGATCAAGAAAAAAGAAAAGGCTCGCCTTCATTAATGCAACCAAAGACCAATGGAGAAGGAACACGTTGGCGGGGAGGGGGGAGGGTAGGGTGGAGATCCCATTCCAATGAATATCATGACGAATTATTCGCCTCCGGAATAATTTTTGGCTTTTAACGGCCACATTTTTGACCAAATTCCTTTTTTGCAAAGTGAAGGGATACGAAAATTCAGAATAATTTTAAATAATGCCAACTAAAAAATAATCTTTAAAATTAAAATTAAAAATTCCAAATGGAATAATCTAACAAGTCAGGGTACATAAACAAGTGCATGATTACCGTCATTCATACTTTAATTTTTGTTTTATTCTTTCAATTCAACCTAGGATTGAAATTGGCTTTATAATGTAAAATTAAAATAAGTTCACTAACGTTTTTTCCGATTTGGACTTATACAGGGAATATGTATAAATGACAAAAATTGATTTTCTATATTACCATTATCATATAGTAAATATGTTACTGTATAATGATTATCGTATTTCTCACCAAATTGAACAAATTTTAAGAATCAGCATCCCAAAAAGCACCATAATGTTAAATTGCAAAAAAAAGAATTTTAAAAAACTGCTATATTATCATTTGTCAAGTTAATTTTCAAAATCAGGATAGCAATATTAAAAAACAGATTTCTTGGTCAAAAATCAGGACATTTTACAAATTTTAAAAAGATATGATTATTAGAGCATGTAAAAATATCCAGATGGATATTTTTGAGGTGGCTTAAAATAGTTTGATAATCAAATAAAAAGCATTTCTAGCTTGATTAGAGTTCAAAAAAGCAAATTTTATGTGGATATTTGGAAATTTTGGAATTTATATTTATATTTGTGTATGGATATTTTCGTGGATATTTTGCCATTTCTGGGAAATTCTTGAGCAAAATTTTTATTTTGCGATTTTATATGGATATTTTATATTTTTTTATGCCCTATTGATTATATATTTTTCCATATAATTTATCCATCTATTAATAATTTTCACCAACCATTCTCAAGTTCAAAAAGAAAGTAGTGACCAAAAACGATCAGCAGTTGTTACCTAAGATGGAGCTATGTAGTTACAAAAATATCAAAATGTACATCCATAAAATATATCAAAACGCAATATGTTACCCATATACCTTTTTTTAAGTTTGTTAAGTTAAAATTATAAAGGCAACTTGTGTAGAATTTTATGTATTTTTTTAAATTCGAAAAAATGTTCGAAATTTTTCGTAAATATCGAAAAATAGTGTATTTCACAAAAATTTCGAACTTTTTGTCCGAATTTCGAAATAATTTAAGAAAGATAGAAAAAAATCTGTTCATAACTATATTGAAGGTGTTACTCATATACCCTTTTTTAAGTTTGTTAAGTTAAAATTATAAAGGCAACTTGTGTAGAATTTTATGTATTTTTAAATCGAAAAAATGTTCGAATTTTTTCGTAAATATCGAAAAATAGTGTATTTCACAAAAATTTCGAACTTTTTGTCCGAATTTCGAAATAATTTAAGAAAGATAGAAAAAATTTTGTTCATAACTATATTGAAGGTGTTACTCATATACCCTTTTTTAAGTTTGTTAAGTTAAAATTATAAAGGCAACTTGTGTAGAATTTTATGTATTTTTAAATCGAAAAAATGTTCGAATTTTTTCGTAAATATCGAAAAATAGTGTATTTCACAAAAATTTCGAACTTTTTGTCCGAATTTCGAAATAATTTAAGAAAGATAGAAAAAATTTTGTTCATAACTATATTGAAGGAATTTGTGGCCTAGAAAACTTTTAAAAAGGTTTTAATATTTTTATAACGGATATTATTTGTAACGACCCAGCAATAATTGAAATAGGTCCAGACCAACATCAATTCAAACTAAAATCGCTCATAGCGTGCACTATCTTTGAATTCCAGACTTTTGCGCGTCATTCGTTATGTAAATTAGAGAAGATTTTGATATTAAAAAATAGAACAAAAATTAGCTATTAAGAAATGAGCCTTATAATAAAAATGGTTGTGAAAGAAGAATGGCCAGATTTGTCTTTGGCATCGAAGCGACATTAACCAACAATCCGTTACAATGGGACACTTCGATCTGATGATTTGAATAAGTTTTGAATGCATTTCGCTACCATTTTCCCACGCACATGATATTTCATCCTATCAAATATATGTTTACCTCCCTTTTTTGCTTTTAAATTTGAAATTAATCTTAAATACCTTAGATAAATTTAAGGTGTGTTTATGTTTATTTTTTCTTCTATACATAATGGTAAAAATAGAAAAATAAAATTTAACGCATTTTAAAAGCTTTTTACACTTGTAATTTTGTATTTGAGGATTTTGTTTTGGTTCCGCTTTCGCCACTAACCGTCCCGCCACTAACTGGCTCGCCACTAACCGGCCATGTCAATAACTAGCCGCTACTAACAGGGGTGTACCGTGGGAAAGGGGACCCCAATCAGCCTGGGTACGACACCCAAGCCACATTCTATGTTTTACTTCTTCATCCTTCCTTCTCCTTCTCTGTCGCACTCCTCGTGCTTCTGAAAAAAGGTTGCAACGGCTGGTAGGGTCTCTAACGATGGAGAAAATCTATAAGGGTGGCAAACATTGAGAGAGAGGGCGGAGAGCGAAAATATATAACAGACAGCGAAAATAATGGAGAGAGCGAAGTGTGTAACAGGGAGCGAAAAAGCTTAGCAGAGAGCGAACTGAAATACATATAAAAAACAGAGAGCGAAATGAAAATACATATCAGAGGACGATAAATGGGAGAGAGCGGTGTTTAGCAGGGAACGAAAAAAATGGGAGAGAGCGAAGTATGTAACAGGGAACGAAAAAGCATAGCAGAGAGCGAACTGAAATAGTGCCGCTACCCCCAAACGTCCAATGGATGAAAGGTCCAATAGTAGTTATATGCCCATGAATTTCGACGTCGGCTGGGGGATGTTACCCAACTGGCGGATGGGTACCCAAGCCCAAGGGCAGAGGGGGGTTTTGGGTGATGACTTGAGCGGGGGAGGAGGGATGTTGGTTTGGATATCGACTTCTGCTGGGCGGGGGTGCCGTGGCGGCGGGGACTGCGGTCGGGGAATCGACGTCCGCTGGGCGGGGTGCCGCGGGGGCGGGAGTGCCGCGGCGGGGGACTGCAGTCGGGGATTCGAAGTCCGCTGGGCTTCGTCACCCGAATGGCGGATGGGTGGTGGATCGATTTTGGGGGGAACCAAAACGGAAAAAATTTCGACCTCCGCTGGTCTTTGTCACCTTTTTGGGGGATGGGTGACTGAATGCAGGCAAAATGGAAAAGTTTCGACATCTGCTGGTTTTCATCACCCATTTGGAGAATGGGTGATGGAGGGGAACCAGTACTGCGCTATGTTCGTCGTTTCCATAGCGAGCAAAAGAAAGTGCGCTTAAATTATTTTTAAACAAATATAAAAATAATATGGTACTGGAAATAGCAGTTTCCATCAGGATCTGAATCCTGAATGTGGAACTTCATGACAGGTTCGGGTGCGGGTGATGCTGGTCTGTAAATTTATCGCGAAGAAACAGATATGATGTCAGAGGAAGAGACATCTATGACATTAGAAGTCTGTTTTTTGCCACTTTGTTTTTTGGATGACTGTTTCTTAGGACGTCCGCGAGAATTTTTTTGTCTTCCATTGATGAACTCATTGTGGTGATTTCTTGTTGTATGACTTCATTAGAAGCATTGTCTGACGTTGACTCATGTGCTGTTATTTTTCCTTTTCGTCCAAATGGGTTGTTCGATGTGCCTTTTTTAGGACGGCCGCCTGGTCGTCTGGTCGCCTCCTTCCTTATCATCATCATCGATTGCATCGGAAGTGTAAAAGTTTGTTCTATAATTAAAAAATTTAGTTGTAATTAAAGCTAAACTTAATAACCTGAATCATGAACAGGTGTAGTTTGAGAAGTCTCCACAGTGACTGACACACTTGAATTACGGAGTGCAATTTTTTTCAGCGAAGGCATATTTTACTAAATGGGCAATGATAGTGTTAAAATATTACAATACAAATGGAAGATATCAAATGTTTTAAACAAAATAAGCTGTGAAAAAGAAGATTTATTGAAACAAATAATTTAATCGGTGAAATAAAAAGTAAACAAAATTATGCATCATCGTTACAAAATCTTCCTTCCTTATCATCATCATCGATTGCTTTTACCTCTTGTGGAATGTGTTCAGTAACATTCTTGCACACTAAAACATTAACATGTATATTTAAAGTTGTAATTAAATATAGTATTGCTATGATTACTATCCAACTATAGCAGAAACCTCAGCTTCGGTTGAATCGATAACATCATTCCGTTTTTCTTCCATTTTAGACAACACTTCCTCATCAGAGGTGATGAGTTTGCAATATTTAGCTTTAATTGCAGCAGCATTTCTTTCATATGTCAAAGACAAACGAAGTTTAAAGGCTGTCTTTCGATTTTCCAAAATTTTCTGGTATGTAGAGAAAGCAATAACTGCCTCTCCATGTTGTTCCTTCAACACCGAATCATCTGTTAATTACAAAACGTGTTATTTTAATAAGAAAATTTAAACTATCAATGGTTCTAACCTTTATCTGTTGCGTTTGATAAGGCCGCCTTCTTTTCAGCAATCAAACAGTCACGATAACGTTCAATAAGTTTATTGTTTTTGGTGTCCAAAGCTTTGTTAAGTTCTAATTGAACGGTTTTTGCCTAAATCGGCGAATTTTCGATGCTGTTCCCAAAGAAACTGTTCTTTACGTTTCGCAATAATTCCTTTGCCAATTCAAAGTCGGTAGTATTTAGTTGTGATGAAGACATATTTTCTGTGGTAAATAAAAGTAAATAATATGAATAAAATTACAAAAATATTTAGACACAGATTAAAATCACTGACATAAAGTAAAATTGGATAAAAAACAATATTATTTATTTGATAAAAAAAAGGTGAGGAATAGATCACATATTAGCATCGTTATTAAAAACTTCCATCATAAACAGTTGTTGTGACATCTGCCACTACCCTTATGCCATTGCAGAACCCGGTCATAGGGGCTTAGCCCCGGAATTGTTCTTTTCGTGTCTTATCAGCACTTTGTCAGGTTTCCGACACGCACGTGAGCATAAGCTCGGACGTTAGTGGTTCGCGTGCCACATAGTAGATGATGTAACAACGCTCAACCCAGTATGCCGCACGTCCTTCCCTCCACGCCAATGCTTGTAAAAAAACAACTATGAACATGGATGGTTAGGACGTGTGCATTTGAACCCGCGAGGGGATCAAACTGGAGTCAAGGGCGTCGATACACTATCGACTGTCATAGCGCGGTTTAAGGACCGGTTTCTGGCGAGCGGAGTGACCTTGATTCCAACGAACCTCCAGTACACATGCCCCTCTGGAGAGGATTCAAGTCTCCAAAGGTCCATTTGTGGGGAAAAACCCTTTGAAAATGCCCACTCTTGCAAAAAGTGTGTTGGAAGGGACTATTTGCATTTCTGCCCTGAATGAGGGAATCGGGGAATGCCTAAGCTGACAAGTTATGCACTGTTTATACCAGATCAAAATATCTGAATGCAACATTGGCCATAGTACTTTGTGCATTTCCTGAGTGTCTTTTTAAAGACCATGTGACCGCCGCCTAGTAAAGATGAGAGCTCGCAAGGAAACGGGAATATAAAGCCTAGGTATAAATTTTGGAGAAAAGTACAAGATGCCAGCATCTAGAGAGAGATGGATTGCCATTTTATTCAATTTTTTTTTCTTCTTCCCTTTGAGAATTCCCCATTTACTAGAAAATCGATAATCGCACATGCGGTGGGATCCTGTCGTTGTTCTCTGGCTAAATCAATGGTATAAGGATTTCCATCCCTTCCTTCTAAGCGTAATTATATTCACAAATGAGTCAAAAACTATTCTCTGATCCAAGTTTAATGAAAAGCCCACCGGAAATTCAGCAATGTCCTCTAATTCATTCAAATTATCAACTATTACTTGGGGAGCACTTTCCATTGCTCTTGACAGAGCGTCTGCCAAAAGATTATGTTTTCCACTAATGTGAACAATGTTAATTTGATACCCTTGGAGTTCAATTAGCCAGCGTGCTAAATTTGGATGGGCATCCGCCTTTTTATGTAAATAAGCTAGTGGTTTATGATGAAAATATAGGGTATTCTTTTAAAGCAAAGATAATCGCACCTAATTCTATTTGGACTGGTGCCCACCTCCTTTCTGAGGCTGATAAAGTCCTACTACAATAGCTTATTGCGGAAAAGGTGCCAGCCTCATTTTTCTGCACAAGGACACCAAGTTGGCCTACGGTAGAGGCATCAGTGAAAATGTGAGAAGGTTTTGAATAATCTGAAAAAGTCAACGAAGGTTCCTGTGATAGAAGCATTTTAATTTTTTCAAAAGCGGATTTTGGTTCATCTTCCCAAAGGAAGTTCGTTTACTTTCTCGTTAGCCGAGCCAAAGATTCCACAATTGTGGAGAAATGTCTACGATAGAATGACGCCATACCAACTATGCGCTTTACTTTTTTGATATTTTTTGGTGGAGGTAAATTTTTAATAATTTCAATTCGGCTTAAGCTAGGCCTACACCCATTAGCGGTACTTATTTGGTTTAGGTCCGCTTTTTACCCACCCCCCCACAACTAAATTTTTTGGTTAAATTTTCCAGTAAAATCATCTACATAAAATACTTCCCTAGGGTAACTTTTGACGCTGAATCCGAATCAGACGTCCATTTTGACGCAATGCGTTATCTGACGCCACTTTTTGACGTTGACGTCAAAAAAATTTTTTTTTTGAAATTTTAAAAATTAACGTCAGCATTTTTAGATCAGAACTGCATTCTGCATCAATAATTACTCCATGGAAAAGATACTTTTACAGTTTGTTTTTTTGATACTTTACAGTTTGTATGTCATTTTTACCCCAAAAATTTGTCATCTAAAATGACTTCATTTAAAAATCATCTAAAAACGATTTCCTTAGAGTAATTTTTGACGCTGAATCCGATTCTAACGCCCATCTTGACGTAATGCGTTATCTGACGTCACTTTTTAACGCTGACGTCAAAATTCATAAAATTTCAAAATCGGCCAAAATCAGCCTCAACATCTTACGTCAAAAATGGACGCTAGAATCGGATTCAGCATCAAAAACTGTCCCTAGAAGTTGATTTTGGCCGATTTTTTATTTTATGAATTTTGACGTCAGCGCTAAAAAGTGACGTCAGATGACGCATTACTTCAAAATGAACCTCAGAATCGGATTCAACGTCAAAAATTATCCCAAGGAATACGTTTTTAGATGATTTTACGATAAAAAATGAAAAAATTTCAAAATTTTTGTGGGTAAAAATGGGGTACTTATGCAGTTTAGGTCCACAATTTTGGTCAAATTTTCCAAAAAAATATTTTTTGCTGAAAACATTGTAAAATTTCTAATGTCATATATTACAACTTTTATTCATGAAACGGGGTATAAAATCGAAATTTGGGACCAGAAATTGAAGAAGATACTTATGCAGTTTGTATCCACAATTTTGGTCAAATTTTCCAAAAAAATATTTTTTGTTGAAAACAATGTAAAACTAATTTTTTTACGTCAAAAAGAACGTCGGCATCGGATTCAGCGTCAAAAATCACCCCTGGAAAGCTTTTTTTGCAAAAAAATGAAAATTTTTTTGAAAAATTTTGACGTCAGCGTCAAAAAGTTGCGTCAGTTGACGCATTACGTCAAAATGGACGTCGGCATCGGATTCAGCATCAAAAGTTACCCTAGGGAATTAATTTTTAGATGATTTATAATCAATTTCTAAAAATTTAGTTGTGGGGGGAGGTAAAAAGCGGACCTAAACCAAATAAGTACCCCCATTAGCATCAAGAACATGCCCAAGAAAGCTCATTTGCTTTGCACCCAAAACACATTTTTTTGGACACAATTTTAGGTTAAAATCCTAAATCGTTCAAAGACTTGCCTCAGGGCCTCTAAATGCTCATCAAAATTTGGAGACTTTGTAAAAACTAAGACATCATCTACATAAACTATACATTACTATCCAATCCAAGACTTTTTCCATAGACCTCGAAAATGCTGCTGTTGCATTTCTGAGGCCAAATGGAAGATGGGTCATTTGATAAATTTTATCTTCAGTGATTACTCCACACTTTCTGGATGCTTCGGGGCTAAGCTTAATCTGGAGATAACCGCTAGCTAAATCTAAGGAGGAATAGTAATGACAATTCCCTACTCTTTCCATAATTGCATCCATCCGTGGCAAAGGATAGTGGTCCGGGACAGTGACATCGTTCAATTTCCTAAAATCTAGACACGGTCTAATTCCTCCATCTTTCTTTTGCACAATGACAAACGGAGTTACCCACGGAGTGTCAGACTCCACTATCACGCCGGATTTGAGCAATTGATCTATCTATATGCTTTTTAAATTCTTCGCTATAGCGAAATGGAGTCCTTCGGGGTCTTGAAGAGATTGGTTCGTCAGTGGTGGTGATTATATCATGTTCAGTGAATGAGCCTAGATCATACTGTGATTTGCTGAAAACTTCCTGATATACAGCGCATAATTTTTCAAGCTTCACTCGATCTTTTTCCTGCACTGATGATTTAGAAAAATAATTTTAAAATCTAGATCAACTTCAATACCTTCTTTTCTGTCTAAGATAAAAGTGATTTATCAACATTCTCAACAAATATTTTATCGGAAATTTCTATCATCTCACTTGCATGTGCCAAATGTTGCCCTTTGAAAATTTGTATGACTTTAGAGGTCGGGTTAATCAACAAAATTTCGACATTCCCTCGAGAGGGATTAACTAAACAGGGAACTAAACCTACAAGCACATTCGTAAGTTTCTCATTTAAGGCATGAACATAAACTGGATGAGAAAATTCCTCAGAGGGTTCCAACTTTCCCTTTATAATTTTTTTATTCATTTGGCTCAAGAGTTATGGAATTCTCTGCCTGAACTCTCATTTCAGAGTGTTTCTGTGTCCAGAGAACCCGAACCCAGGTCTATGGTGTCATTTCCTATCTGCATTTTATTTAATCTAAAATCAAAGGATAAAGAATTCAATTTTATTAGTGCGTCGCAACCCAGCAGGGCTTGATAATTTTGATTGGGTAATCTTTCATCCTCTATGTTGTGTCCTCGGTTGGAGAATTTATTGAAGACAACAGAATAGAATATAGGACAATGGAATAGAATGGAATATGAGGGAATGGAAGCTGGAATGGGAATGAAGGCAAACAGAAGAGTGACAAATGCTGGAAAATGGATCACTTATATAGGTGGAGATGTGAAGGAAATACAAAGAACAATTACATGAACTGGGATACAAGCGAGAAAGAATACCATTAAGAAATATTATCACACGTGACAGGAATCTTATGTCTATCATGCTCATATCCACAACATGTATATCATGCTCATATCCACTTATGTCTATCATGCTCATATCCACAACACTCTATAAAATGGAAAGTCACGAGTACTTCAGTGTTTGCAAAGATGAGACTTACTTCCCCTTTTCTGCGCATGGAGATTGTATCCCCCCAAAGCACTGATCACATTGATTGCTGTGGGTAGCAAAGGACAACCCCACTCCTGGGCCATTGATAATGGGGCCACACTCACGCTAGCTCCCGTATCTATAAGACATTTTTAATGGTCGTGAGTTAATTCTCGCATAGTGATAGAGAAATTTGATGACATAGATCCTAGTGTTCTGAAAGTCGCAATGTATTCAAGTAACTCGTTTGTGGTTTGGTTTCTAGTTGTTCGTATTGCCTTGTAACACCATTCTGACCAAGTCCATCCAGACTTTTCCGCAAAAACAAGTGCCTTGGTAAAAGGATGAAGGGAAGCCCCTAAAGGCAAATCCCCTGCTTCAGACTCCTCAACACTGTGATCCGCATTCTCAATGGTAATGACTCTGTGGTCCGCATCCTCAATGCCATTGACTACCATGTTTTGATCGGGAATGTTTGGGTCGGGGCCGAGTGAGACAGAATCGACGTCGTCGTAGTTCATCCTGCTGCTTGTCTGAATAGCCCAATTTTAAGATATTGAAATACCCTCTCAGGCCCATCAATGGATTCTTCCTGATCATTTTTGGTTAAATCTTCGAACACTAATTTCTAATGGATAAAGATGCCCTAAAGCCCTTTGTGTTTCTGTATTTTCCATTTTTATTTTGGCCGTGCGAGCAACCCCATCTTTTCCAAGCTTCAATTCTAAAATTTTAGTTAATCTCCATTTCCTTTTAGCTTGATCCTCATCAAATACTATGACTATGTCTCCTACATTCGGTAATTTTTTCGAATATTTTTTAGACTTTGGTTCTCGTTCTCTCTATCTAAGAGATAAGAGATAATTATATTTCCAAATATTTATAAAAGAGGAAATATGTTTCTGAGAAAGTCGTAACTGTTTCTCTAACTGAACCTGCTTTTTCCTATCTTCCACATTCGGGAGATACTCATCACCTTGTTCCTCAAAATCAGGATTCAACGATGGAATCGTTGAATGACCTCGCCAAGGTAATAGCAAATCTATGGGCCTTAATGACTTGATTAATTCCCCCTCCGAAAAGAAGGAAATAGGCCGTTCATTTACGACTTTGGTCATCTCACAGAGAAGTGTCCTTGCTTGGTCAAAAGACAAACTTTTAACACGCCCTAGGACGCGGTATAAGCTATATTTAACATGGGAAATCATCCTTTCTTACACAACAGCACGCCAACTTGCCCTTTCTGTGACAAAAGTCCACTTTACTCCTAATCTCCTAATTGTTTGGTCACCCTAGGATGACGGAAAACATTATTCCAACGATCATTTTCTATTTGACTAGACACTATAATTTTATTTATACTTGTCCATGCTTTATTGTTTGTTACTTGCCAATTTTACTTGCCAATTTAAATTGGGTGCCATTGTCCGTCAAAATTTCTGACGGATAATCCCAATGGGCTACAATGCTTTTAAAACTGTTCAAAAAGCTATCTGCTGAACAATCCGTCACTATGTCTAGTAAAATCGCTCGACTAGCGAGACAATTATAAATAACTCCCCAATATTTCTTCACTTCTTGCCCTTCTCTATATTCTAGAGGACCATAATAGTCTATACCGGCCTTTTCAAAAGGACGGTGAAGATTGATCAAGATTCCGGGAGAGAGGGAGTAGGTTGTGCCTCAAATGGCAAAACTTTTTGTCGGAAACTCCCAACATCTCGACCCTTTGTTGGTTTCTAAAATTGCCTGAAGCAATTTTAAACTTTTAGTAAACCAATAATGCTGACGCAAAATTGAAATGAGCTCAATTGGCCTCGCATGATGAGATACAATATGAGCATATCGTATTATTATCCTAGTTATTTCTGCTTCCCTAGAAAAATTGGTTTTTAGCGTCTTTGCTGGCCTCACTGTATTCAATTCTCCCCCTTCACATCTCCAAATTCCCTTATTTGAAAACATTTTAAGATGCTTTTTAGCGTCCACCATAGGAAGAATCTATAACTGTGCCTCTTTTATCAAAAATAAGAGGGCATTTGAGTGTTTTTAGGCCTTACACTTTCTTATCCTTCTGTTTTTGCCCATTTTATAAATTGTTTTTGATCCATATTTGGAAATTTGATAGGATCATATATTCGACAAAAGGAGAGAACATAGGCTACTATCTCTTTAACCAAGGGCAAGTGCCCGAAACCAAACCGACGAAGATCGACGCGAGTGTCAACCTTTGGTACTTCTTTCTTTATAGCCAGTCTGAATTCATGGAGTTTGGCGGGTTTGGCCGGTCTTGGTCAGGATCATAGACCTCGACAATTGGCCATTTGGTTGGATTTTCCCGTAACCAAGTCGGACCTTCCCACCATAAGCGGGAAGTATGAAGAGCGAAGGGCGTCATATCTCTGCTTGCAATGTCTGCTGGATTTTCCGACCCAGAAACCCATAAAAACCTTCCATTCTCGTAATGGTTCAAGACAATTTTGGATGAAACGATCCAACTGCTTAGACGATTTAAGCCACCAAATGATATCCTTTGCATCCACCCAAAAGTGGAATATCTGCGGTTAAGAACGGAATATCAAATAATTTCCGAGAAATGGGCTTTGTGAACTTCTTCCAACTACTCATGATTTCTTTCCATTCTAGATTCCGAGAGCGAGATAATGTGTCCAGAGCCGATTGAACCAAGGATTATCGACGACCTCTATGATTCCTTTTCTAACTACTCCACAATTGTTTGATGATAAATCTTCAATATTTCAGGCTTTGTCCGCAAATTTTTTAAATTTGATCTTAATCTTCCTCTATCCAAGCCAAAATTCAAGGGCAAAGCTAACTTTCTGTCAAGATGCCAAAGTAATCTTTGTTTCATATCTCTTTACAGATGGCTTTCGGATGAGACCCTCTGCAATTTGGACAAGTTTTCGGCCATTCACATTTATGAATGTCATGACTTGCACGCAAACATTTGGTACATATTTTTAAATCCCGTAGGCGATTGACTCGCTCCGGATATCCTGAATACTTACGACACTCAGCCATCCAATGTCCACCTTGACACAAATGGCAAGTGGAAGACGGTTTCCTGGGTGAAGGTGTCCTACTAAACGGTGGAGTGCTCAAAGGTGAAGATCGAGGAGAAACTCGACCTTGAGGTGATCCAGACCGAGATCTGGATCGTTCATCGTCACTGAACTTGACAACTTTCTTTTTGTTACAAAATATTCAATATAAATAATACTGAAATTAAGTTGTTTTGGACGAAAAGAAACAAATAACATAAAGTTTTTTAGAGGAAATCGTATGAGTGAAAAAAGATAAGTATCGGAGTGATTGGTTTAGGAAATAAATATTACTGTGTGAATGTGTCTAAAAATGAGGATAAATTCATTTTTCCTGAAAATTTTATGATCATTATATGCAATGCCAATTCTGGGCGCCAATTCGAATTCGGTCAGATAACGCCTAATTGGGTTAGGAGTCTATTTCAATCCCACATATCTCTGATATGACGAAATGATTTTTCTAATGCCGGGTCGACTAAGAATCGCTATCATATCGGCACAGCATGCGTGGAAATCTACATTTGACGGCCACATCTGATGTTGGACATCATATACGTTCATATGCAACGTTGGTTCTATCAATTAATCCGCTAAATGACATATGATTTTTCTCAGATACTGGTTTAGGGGATATGATATGATATTTAATTACCCATAAAATAATTGGTTTAATTACCCAATTTGAGGCTAAAAAATAATCGATAATTGGATGAAAAGAGGAGCCACTGACTTCACTCCTCCAGCGTCAAAGAAAATGAACAACAGCATCGATCTCAACAACCTCATCACCACAGCAACAACACAAATGAACAAAGGCAACAACGCACTGGAAGATCTGAGTAAGGACCCCGGTACTTCCCCCGCACTTTTAGCTCTGCTCAAACAACAACAACAACTCATGAACATCATGGTCAGCATGATCGGTGCTCTTCTCCAACAACAACAACAATCGCCACAGCAACTCCAACAGCAAATGCTCGCCGCTGTCGAAGAGAAGGAGCGTGCCCGATCTCTGGTGTTGGTGGGTCTGCCCGAGCAACCGGCAACGATGGCGCCGTTCGAGCGAGCCCAAGCGGATCAGCAGCAAGTCAAAAATGTTATACACCAGTTGAGTGTGGAAACTGTGCCAGTGACCATTTACAGAATGGGGAGGACAGATTCGAACCCAACCAGACTAGGTCAAAGGCCCCGCCCGGTAAAGATCGTGCTCTCCACAACTTCTTTCCAGCACCAGGCACTCGGCGCTTGGAAGGCAAAGCGGGAGAACATTCGCACTGGCAGCCTGTCCCGTTTGATTCTGAGGCCGTCGCTTACTCGAGAGCAGTTGCAGAAGGAATACGAAGAGCGGAAGGCGCGCCGAACTCGCAACCAATTTGACCCGGCAAATGNGATTTTTCTAATGCCGGGTCGACTAAGAATCGCTATCATATCGGCACAGCATGCGTGGAAATCTACATTTGACGGCCACATCTGATGTTGGACATCATATACGTTCATATGCAACGTTGGTTCTATCAATTAATCCGCTAAATGACATATGATTTTTCTCAGATACTGGTTTAGGGGATATGATATGATATTTAATTACCCATAAAATAATTGGTTTAATTACCCAATTTGAGGCTAAAAAATAATCGATAATTGGATGAAAAGAGGAGCCACTGACTTCACTCCTCCAGCGTCAAAGAAAATGAACAACAGCATCGATCTCAACAACCTCATCACCACAGCAACAACACAAATGAACAAAGGCAACAACGCACTGGAAGATCTGAGTAAGGACCCCGGTACTTCCCCCGCACTTTTAGCTCTGCTCAAACAACAACAACAACTCATGAACATCATGGTCAGCATGATCGGTGCTCTTCTCCAACAACAACAACAATCGCCACAGCAACTCCAACAGCAAATGCTCGCCGCTGTCGAAGAGAAGGAGCGTGCCCGATCTCTGGTGTTGGTGGGTCTGCCCGAGCAACCGGCAACGATGGCGCCGTTCGAGCGAGCCCAAGCGGATCAGCAGCAAGTCAAAAATGTTATACACCAGTTGAGTGTGGAAACTGTGCCAGTGACCATTTACAGAATGGGGAGGACAGATTCGAACCCAACCAGACTAGGTCAAAGGCCCCGCCCGGTAAAGATCGTGCTCTCCACAACTTCTTTCCAGCACCAGGCACTCGGCGCTTGGAAGGCAAAGCGGGAGAACATTCGCACTGGCAGCCTGTCCCGTTTGATTCTGAGGCCGTCGCTTACTCGAGAGCAGTTGCAGAAGGAATACGAAGAGCGGAAGGCGCGCCGAACTCGCAACCAATTTGACCCGGCAAATGCTTTGGCGAATATCGCGGCGCAAATGAACAGCAACCAGAATTTTCAATGAACAGGTTTAATTGTGTTTTAAATAGGACTAAATCTCATAGACACGAGATAAGAAAACCTAAATTTTCCGTTAAACCTAAACCTAAATTTAGGCAAAAAATAAATAATAAAAGCCCAGAAAATACAAATATCTCGTGTCTATATTTCAACTCCAGGAGTCTCATAAATAAACTAGATTATTTAAAATTCCTCCTTGAAACTTTTAAATTTTTCGTAATTGGTATAACTGAAACTTGGTTAAAACCTGAACATGGCGATTCAATGTTAATACACGGTACACATTATTCGGTCGTTCGATCCGACCGCAAAAATGATAAAAATAACCAAAAAGGTGGTGGCGTTTGCTTCATAATCCATAATAGTTTAACATATTCTTTAGTAAAAATTTCTAATTTTACTATATCTCTATCTGATATTATCGCAATAGACTTATTTACGGAAAATCTGAGCAAAATCAGATTGATAAATGTCTATAGACCCCCGAATAGTAATAAAATTGACAATACTATTTCATTAATAGATACACTTACAGAACTTTGTTCAGTCGATTTTCCCTTTGTCATTATAGGAGATTTTAATTTTCCTTCCATTGATTGGACCCAAATTTATAGTAATAAGATCAAAAATCAACATGACTCTCTTTTTCTAGAATTTATCAAATCAGCAAATCTTAGTCAACTTGTTGACAAACCGACCAGAAATGAAAATATTCTGGACTTAATTCTTACTAACAATAACCATCTCATAAAATCTCTCTCTATCACTCCTCCACTAACTCTAACTTCAGATCATAATTCTATCGAATTTAAGCTTGATTTGGGAAATCATACTATTAAAAATGATACACCAAAAAGGAGAAACTTTTTTAAAGCCGATTTTACTGGTCTAAATAAATTCTTTAGTATGGTAAACTGGAACCTAATTTTTAGCTGTTGTAACAACATAAATGAGCTCTATAAAGTTTTTATTGATATAACTTCCCAAGGAATATGTCAATTCGTCCCATTTAATAACAGCAATCCTAAACCTAAGTTGCCCAATCACATCGAAAAACTTGCGAATTATCGAAAATATCTTTGGAGAGTAAAGGCCAATGTCCAAAAAATTTGCAGTATCTCAAAAAATTTTGATTTTCAACTAAAAAGATTTTACAGAAATAGGGAGAAGAAGCGCATTTTACAACAAAAGCAACGTTTTAAACATGTAGGATCAATTCTTAAGACAAAAAATAACAACATTCCGACCATTTTTAGCATGGAAGATGTGCCTATTATTGACGACAAAGAAAAGGCAAAAAATTTGGCTGTATATTTTCAGACAAACTTTTCAAAAGATTCNTTATGCATTTGGGTAAGAAAAACAAAAGAAAAAATTATTATATGGGCGATAAAGAAATCCCAAAAGTCCTTAATAATCAAGCCTTTAAAGATTTAGGAATATATTTTTCTAGTAATTTCAAATTCACTGAACACATCAAGGAAATCACTAAAAAAGGCAGAGCACTGTCATTTGCACTTCTCAAAACACTTAAGACCCGGGACCAAAAATTTCTGGTTAATATGTTCTGTACTTATGTTAGACCAATTCTTAAATTTAGCTCATCGATCTGGAATCCATACACAAAAATCAATATTAATAAAATAGAACATGTTCAGAAAACTTTTCTTAGAATTATCTATTTTAGATGTAATAAAACCCCAAAAAACAATCCATTAAAATTTGGTTCGATCCCAAGCTATATTGAACTCCTTAATATTATGAAAATCGATTCCTTAGAATTAAGACGCTTAAAAGCTGACCTTAAACTTTTTCACAAAATAATCTGGGGGCATGTAATTGTAGAACATAAAAATGCCTTCTCTTTTTATGAGTCCAAAACAAGAGGGGACACCTTCAAATTAAAAATATCGCCATGTTCAACAAGTTTCCGTTATAATAACTCATTTTTTATTAAAACTGCAAGAAATTATTTAAAATTACCACAAAATTTAAGGAAAAATGATCCAAAAACTTTCAACAGACTCCTGGATAAGATCGATGTTCAGTCCCCTGTTCTTTCGCCATTGCTACACATTAAATAAATTTCCTAAAATATTCACATTATATTATTTCTCCTGTTTTGACCCGTTGTTGTTGCCTAAACCTGTGGACATTTTCTAAAATGACGATCTCGATATGTTGTTACTTTATATTTTATTTTGACTCGGCCTTGCGCCCTGAGCGTATAAACTTGATTGATATCATATCGTCATATCAGAATTATGATGGAAAATATAATATAGACTACAGTTAACTCCTATTTTTTCAAGTGATTAAAAATTAATGACGGGACCTCCCTTGAAGCACAAAGGAAAAGGAATGGTTGCAAAATATTCAGGAGAAAATAGTGACATTAAGTTATGCCGGACGAAAAGAAAAATCAACATAAAAAAGTTTTTTAGAGGAAATCGTATGATGAATAAAAAAAAGATCAGTGATCGGAGTGATTGAATTAGAAAATAAATATTGCTGTGCGAAATGTGTTTAGAAAATGAGGATAATTTCATTCTTTCCGAAAATTTCATGACCATTATAACAATACCAATTATTGACGCCAATTCAAATTTGATCAGATAACGCCTTTTTTAGAGGAAATCGTATGATGAATGAAAGAAAGATCAGTGATCGGAGTGATTGATTTAAGAAATAATTAGTACTGTGTGAAATGTGTTTAAAAATGAGGATAATTTCATTCTTCCTGAAAAATTTTATGATCATTATATGCAATGTCAATTATTGGCGCCAATTCCAATTTGATCAGATAACGCCTTTTTTAGAGGAAATCGTACGATGAGCGAAAAATAGAAAGATCAGTGATCGGAGTGATTGATTTAGGAAATCAATATTGATGTGCGAAATGTGTTTAGAAAATNTAGCGTATCCAATTCATTATATATTCTCTTATTCATTGATGACCTCTACCCTTCCAGATATCTGGAAATTATCCATAATTCATCCAATTCCAAAAATTCCAAATCCCAAGTATTTAAAAGATTACAGGCCAATATCACTTTTATCATCAGTATCCAAAATTCTAGAAAAAATTATTGGGGATGAAATTATAAAGTTTGTAGAGCGAAATAATCTTTTACCCCATGCACAGCATGGATTCAGAAAGAACAGATCAGTTACCACTCAATTGATCGAAGTAATCGAAGACCTCTCTTTCGCACTAGAAAATAAAAAGCTTATAGACATTATATATTATGATTTGGCTAAAGCCTTTGATACTGTTCCACATAAAACTCTTTTAATTAAACTTGAAAATTTAGGAATAACAGGTCCATTGCTCAAATGGCTTGAACGGTATTTAGAAAACCGGCATTACACTGTCCGAGTTGGCTCTGCTTACTCGGACTGTAACCAAGTACCTAGTGGAGTTCCTCAGGGCTCAGTTTTAGGACCCATCTTATTCCTGATCTATATTTCTGATCTTCCTAAGAAATGTCAAACTGACAATGTTATCCTTAAATTTTTTGCAGATGATCTTAAGGCCTATCTTATTTTTGATGAAACTAAGCAAACAGTTTCTAATCCCCTACAGGAATTTACTGAGAAACTTATGGTTTATTGCGATAATAACGGTTTAAAAATTGCCGTAAATAAATGCTCGGTTATGCATTTGGGTAAGAAAAACAAAAGAAAAAATTATTATATGGGCGATAAAGAAATCCCAAAAATCCTTAATAATCAAGCCTTTAAAGATTTAGGAATATATTTTCCTAGTAATTTCAAATTCACTGAACACATCAAGGAAATCACTAAAAAAGGCAGAGCACTGTCATTTGCACTTCTCAAAACACTTAAGACCCGGGACCAAAAATTTCTGGTTAATATGTTCTGTACTTATGTTAGACCAATTCTTGAATTTAGCTCATCGATCTGGAATCCATACACAAAAATCAATATTAATAAAATAGAACATGTTCAGAAAACTTTTCTTAGAATTATCTATTTTAGATGTAATAAAACCCCAAAAACAATCCATTAAAATTTGGTTCGATCCCAAGCTATATTGAACTCCTTAATATTATGAAAATCGATTCCTTAGAATTAAGACGCTTAAAAGCGGACCTTAAACTTTTTCACAAAATAATCTGGGGGCATGTAATTGTAGAACATAAAAATGCCTTCTCTTTTTATGAGTCCAAAACAAGAGGGGACACCTTCAAATTAAAAATATCGCCATGTTCAACAAGTTTCCGTTATAACTCATTTTTTATTAAAACTGCAAGAAATTATTTAAAATTACCACAAAATTTAAGGAAAAATGATCCAAAAACTTTCAACAGACTCCTGGATAAGATCGATGTTCAGTCCCCTGTTCTTTCGCCATTGCTACACATTAAATAAATTTCCTAAAATATTCACATTATATTATTTCTCCTGTTTTGACCCGTTGTTGTTGCCTAAACCTGTGGACATTTTCTAAAATGACGATCTCGATATGTTGTTACTTTATATTTTATTTTGACTCGGCCTTGCGCCCTGAGCGTATAAACTTGATTGATATCATATCGTCATATCAGAATTATGATGGAAAATATAATATAGACTACAGTTAACTCCTATTTTTTCAAGTGATTAAAAATTAATGACGGGACCTCCCTTGAAGCACAAAGGAAAAGGAATGGTTGCAAAATATTCAGGAGAAAATAGTGACATTAAGTTATGCCGGACGAAAAGAAAAATCAACATAAAAAAGTTTTTTAGAGGAAATCGTATGATGAATAAAAAAAAGATCAGTGATCGGAGTGATTGAATTAGAAAATAAATATTGCTGTGCGAAATGTGTTTAGAAAATGAGGATAATTTCATTCTTTCCGAAAATTTCATGACCATTATAACAATACCAATTATTGACGCCAATTCAAATTTGATCAGATAACGCCTTTTTTAGAGGAAATCGTATGATGAATGAAAGAAAGATCAGTGATCGGAGTGATTGATTTAAGAAATAATTAGTACTGTGTGAAATGTGTTTAAAAATGAGGATAATTTCATTCTTCCTGAAAAATTTTATGATCATTATATGCAATGTCAATTATTGGCGCCAATTCCAATTTGATCAGATAACGCCTTTTTTAGAGGAAATCGTACGATGAGCGAAAAATAGAAAGATCAGTGATCGGAGTGATTGATTTAGGAAATCAATATTGATGTGCGAAATGTGTTTAGAAAATGAGGATAATTTCATTCTTCCTGAAAATTTTATGATCATTATATGCAATGCCAATTCTTGGTGCCAATTCGAATTGGGTCAGATAACGCCTAATTGGGTTATTAGTATCAATTCCAACATATCACTGATATGACGAAATGATTTTCAAATGCTGGATCGATTAAGAATCGCTGTCATATCGGCAAAGCATGCGTGGAAATCTACATTTGACGGCCACATCTGATGTTGGACATCATATACGTTCATATGCAACGTTGGTTGTATCAATTAATCCGCTAAATGACATATGATTTTTCTCAGATACAGGTTTTGGGGATTTGATATGATATCATATTGTCATATCAGAATTATGATGGAAAATATAATATAGACTACAGTTAACTCCTATTTTTTCAAGGGCTTAAAAATTAATAACAGGACCTCCCTTGAAGCACAAAGGAAAGGGAATGGTTGCAAAATATTCAGGAGAAAATAGTGACATTAAATTGTGCCGGGCGAAAAGAAAAATCAACTTAAAAAGTTTTTTAGAGGAAATCGTATGATGAATGAAAGAAAGATCAGTGATAGGAGTGATTGATTTAAGAAATAATTAGTGCTGTGTGAAATGTGTTTGAAAAGTGAATATAATTTCGCACTGACAATTTCATGACCATTATAACAATACCAATTATTGGCGCCAATTCAAATTGTGTCAGATAACGCCTAATTGGGTTAGGAGTCTATATCAATCCCCATATATCTCTGATATGACGGAATGATTTTCAAATGCCGGGACGACTAAGAATCGCTATCATATCGGCACAGCATGCGTGGAAATCTACATTTGACGGCCACATCTGATGTTGGACATCATATACGTT
>LDKF01000270.1:9142-21942 GCA_001026735.1 Rotylenchulus reniformis | reverse complement strand
AATATTCAGGAGAAAATAGTGACATTAAATTGTGCCGGGCGAAAAGAAAAATCAACTTAAAAAGTTTTTTAGAGGAAATCGTATGATGAATGAAAGAAAGATCAGTGATAGGAGTGATTGATTTAAGAAATAATTAGTGCTGTGTGAAATGTGTTTGAAAAGTGAATATAATTTCGCACTGACAATTTCATGACCATTATAACAATACCAATTATTGGCGCCAATTCAAATTGTGTCAGATAACGCCTAATTGGGTTAGGAGTCTATATCAATCCCCATATATCTCTGATATGACGGAATGATTTTCAAATGCCGGGACGACTAAGAATCGCTATCATATCGGCACAGCATGCGTGGAAATCTACATTTGACGGCCACATCTGATGTTGGACATCATATACGTTCATATGCAACGTTGGTTGTATCAATTAATCCGCTAAATGACATATGATTTTTCTCAGATACTGGTTTAGGGGATATGATATGATATCATATCGTCATATCAGAATTATGATGGAAAATATAATATAGCCTACAATTAACTCCTATTTTTTCAAGGGATTAATATTAATGACGGGACCTCCCTTGAAGTAAAAAGGAAAGGGAATGGTTGCAAAATATTCAGGAGAAAATAGTGACATTAAATTGTGCCGGGCGAAAAGAAAAATCAACTTAAAAAGTTTTTTAGAG
Source organism: Rotylenchulus reniformis (assembly GCA_001026735.1). Classification (NCBI taxonomy): domain Eukaryota; kingdom Metazoa; phylum Nematoda; class Chromadorea; order Rhabditida; family Hoplolaimidae; genus Rotylenchulus; species Rotylenchulus reniformis. The sequence goes on along the minus strand of LDKF01000270.1, from coordinate 21,252 downwards.
GAAATCGTATGATGAATGAAAGAAAGATCAGTGATCGGAGTGATGGAATATCACTCCGATGGAATATGTCTGCAGGATGGAATATGTCTATGGGTAAGATTTTTTATTCGTGAAAAATCCAACCTTGACTTATTCTAAGGAATAAGTGATGCAAATTTATTTTGATAAATTCTAATGAAATTTTTTAGGGACAACCATTCGAGGTTGCGGTGATAACAGTCAATAAAGCTCCGACTGAACAGCAAATTATTGGAGGAGCTCCGCGCAAAATTTCAGCTCAACACAGCATCCCCGATCATTCTCTGATCAAGGTTTCTAGATTAAGTTTCACTTTTAATTCATACATTTTCAGATTAATAATCAAGATGGTTACTGCCTTTTTTATGCACTCACTGCAACACTCTTGCATGCTATTGCGGGATTTACTAAACAACGTTTTCACGATTACCTCCACAACAAACAAGGACAAAGAGGTCACTTTTACCGAGATATAATGGAATTGATGGAAGCAATTGGAGCGCCGATGAATTTGTACGAATACAACGCCAACAAATTTGTACCACGAGTTGTGCACTATTGGTAGGTTTTTTTCATAAAAAAAATACCTTGGTTTACTCAAAAGAATAAGCCGAGTTAAGTTTTTTTTCAATAAAATAGCAATTTTATATATCTAATTGTATGTTATTAGGAATAACGTGAAGTATGCAGGGAAGTACAAGTTCAAAGTATTCATGTTTGGAGCAACTGGTCAGTATAAACCAATGGATCAATGGGGATTAGACGAATATGATACGCCAATCATCATTTACCATGTGGATGAACATTTTCATGGTGTACAGAAGCCAGGAAATTTATTCGGCAAGCCATTTTGTTTGAGTTGTTATGATCGCGCATCTGCTATGATCGCGCATCAGAGCACAATGCTAGTTGTAAGGCTCGCTGCATTAAATGGTAGGAAATCAAAATTTTAATTAATCTATATATTAATTTAGTTCTCGTATTGGACCCAATTTTCCTTGCAAACCGTCTCAAGGATANACACAGCATCCCCGATCATTCTCTGATCAAGGTTTCTAGATTAAGTTTCACTTTTAATTCATACATTTTCAGATTAATAATCAAGATGGTTACTGCCTTTTTTATGCACTCACTGCAACACTCTTGCATGCTATTGCGGGATTTACTAAACAACGTTTTCACGATTACCTCCACAACAAACAAGGACAAAGAGGTCACTTTTACCGAGATATAATGGAATTGATGGAAGCAATTGGAGCGCCGATGAATTTGTACGAATACAACGCCAACAAATTTGTACCACGAGTTGTGCACTATTGGTAGGTTTTTTTCATAAAAAAAATACCTTGGTTTACTCAAAAGAATAAGCCGAGTTAAGTTTTTTTTCAATAAAATAGCAATTTTATATATCTAATTGTATGTTATTAGGAATAACGTGAAGTATGCAGGGAAGTACAAGTTCAAAGTATTCATGTTTGGAGCAACTGGTCAGTATAAACCAATGGATCAATGGGGATTAGACGAATATGATACGCCAATCATCATTTACCATGTGGATGAACATTTTCATGGTGTACAGAAGCCAGGAAATTTATTCGGCAAGCCATTTTGTTTGAGTTGTTATGATCGCGCATCTGCTATGATCGCGCATCAGAGCACAATGCTAGTTGTAAGGCTCGCTGCATTAAATGGTAGGAAATCAAAATTTTAATTAATCTATATATTAATTTAGTTCTCGTATTGGACCCAATTTTCCTTGCAAACCGTCTCAAGGATATGAAAAGCATTGCCTTCCGTGCGGCAAGACTTTCTATTTGGACGATTCAATGGCATCTACAATCCGGATTCTGTCGAAAGAGCAAACAATGTGACAATTGTCACGTGATTTATAACTTGAGCGATGTCAATCGCAATGGTCGAAAAGGACATGTTTGTTTCGAAAAATGGTGCAATTTATGCCAAGATTACCATGACAAGAAACGCGTAAGTTTTCGAGTATAATTAGCCTTGATTTATTTCATAAATCTAGGGTTGTTTTATCAAGCCTTTGGAAGTCAAACCATCCAAGAAGCCATATCGATTCGTAGCTTTCGACATGGAAACTACCCAACATGAGCTAGCCGATGGAAGTTCTGCTGCCCTACAACAAAAAAGGAAGCATGTTCCCAATTTCATCGCAAATCCTGCCCAGATTGTATTGCATCGGGAGAATGGAAGAAGAGTCTGAAAGGGAACCACAACTGTAAAGTTTGCGGTGAACACCGAACCATAACTTTCAACCAGCAACCATTCACCGAGACCAACCTCGACAAACATGTGGTGACGCCGCATTCGATTGTTGCATTTGCCAAGTGGATTCTATACGAACTTCCTCTTTTCGCAGACACTTATGCATACAGTCATTACGGTAAGATTCTTTCTTTGAAAATTGCTTTGATTTATTTTATAAATCAATTAGGATTTTTAATTTTTAAAAATACAATTTGGATCACTTCAGGCGGCAAATTCGACAACATTCTGGTAATCCGCGAGCTCTTCATGGAAGGAATGATCCCTGAGATTATACGCAGAGGTAACAAGTTGTATGAATTGAAGGTGGAGGCGCGCAAGAAAAAGAACCCAATGGTCGTGTTCCGGGATTCTTATAATTTGATGCCGACCTCATTGGCATCCTTGGTAAGTTTTTTTTCAAGAAAACTAACCTGGGTTTACTTCATAAACCTAGGTAATTTTTTTCTTTCGAGAAAAATAACCTTAATTTACTTCATAATTATAGGTACCAACTTTCGGGCTCGACGTTGTTGACAAGCCTTTCTTCCCACACATGGCTAATCGACCTGAAAACTACGGGTAAGTTTTTTTTCTTTAGAAAAAAGCTAACCTTGATTTACTTCATAAATCTAGGTAGGTTTTTAATTTATTAAAATTAAAAATCAAACCTTGGTTTACTTTATAAACCTAGTCGACAAATTCTGCTGAAAGAAGATGATTATTTGGCTTCCGGAATGATGCCATCAACCAAGGCAAAATTTGATGAATGGTTCTCAGAACATCGCCACGAACCTTTCCTACTGGATGAAGCTCTGGCTAGCTATTGTATGAATGATGTCGATATCCTGATGGTATGTTTTTCAAATTTGTTTAAAAAATCAAACCTTAATTTACTGAAATATAGGCCGGAATGGTCGCTTTCCGTACGGAATTTTTGGAGGTTTCCAAGCGACCGGCTGTGACGAAAGATGGTAAAGCCAACAGATCCTTCTACAAGGCTCCACACACCGGAATTGATGTTCTCCGAGAGTGTATGACAATTGCATCTGCCTGCATGCGCCATTTTCGAGCCAATCATCTCGACGCCGCAAAGCTAGCGATTGTGAGCGACCGAGGCTATGATCACGCTGATAAGCAAAGCTTGCTCGCCACTCGCTTCCTGAATTGGTATGCATTTGAGAAGAAACGCAATGTCCGACATGCCGCTACAAAACATGGCGAGAAGAAAGTCGGCAACTACAACTTGGATGGATGGCTTGAAGATGGTGACAATTCCTATGGGATTGAAGTGCATGGTATGTTTTTCTATTTTTTTTCAATAAAACTACCTTTGATTTACTCCAATGTAAAAAACGTTTTCTTTGAATATCCTCAGGATGCATCTGGCACTCGTGCCCTGTATGTTATCCAAGTGATACACAGATTATGAATAATGGTAAAATGGCTGGTGTTAACCGGGAACAAGATGCAAAAAGGCTGAAATTCCTACGTGAACAAGTTGGACGTGTTGTAAATTTTTTTTTCAAGAAAGATAATCGAAGAATATCCTTTTGAATATTATTAGGACCTATTCTGGGAATGTGAAATCAGGAAAATGTTGGAAGCAGATCCGTTTGACAATGATTTCATCCAGGACTGCAGTAAAAAACTAGGATTTGAATTTGTGCCTGCTAGAATGAACAAACTGTTCGCTGATATACCGGAGGATTATGGACCCCTGGATATACGCAAAGCCTTCATGGGTGGTGAGTTTTTATAACCAACCTTAATTACTCTAATGAAATATATGGCGTTATATTTTTAATGAAAATACAATCTAAATTAACTCCAGTTGAATAACTATAGATTTTATAAAATTCAATCTTTGAAAAGGCTAATGGAATATTCTTGTAGGGCGCACGGGACCGCTCAAAATGTTTCATGCTATGCAACCGGGAGAGAAAATCTCCTATTACGATGTTACATTGTTGTATCCTTACATCAACTTCATAACGCATTATCCTATCGGCCACCCGGAGCTGATTGTAGTCAACAAAAGCTTTGACCCACCATGGACTAACTCCGACCACGACCCGTATCCATTAGCGCTCATAAAGGCCTTTGTGGTGCCCCCGAGAAAAATTGATATCCCAATTCTACCTGTACGTGTCAATGATCGACTACTCTTTCCCCTCTGCATAACTTGTGCTCGAAAGTACCCAGAAGGAGCGGTAAAGGAAAACTACACATGCAACCACAACGACAGAGCTCGTGGATGGGTAGGTTTTTATTTTCAATAAAAAGCTAACCTTGATTTACTTCATAAATCTAGGTAGGTTTTTAATTTATTAAAATTAAAAATCAAACCTTGGTTTACTTTATAAACCTAGTCGACAAATTCTGCTGAAAGAAGATGATTATTTGGCTTCCGGAATGATGCCATCAACCAAGGCAAAATTTGATGAATGGTTCTCAGAACATCGCCACGAACCTTTCCTACTGGATGAAGCTCTGGCTAGCTATTGTATGAATGATGTCGATATCCTGATGGTATGTTTTTCAAATTTGTTTAAAAAATCAAACCTTAATTTACTGAAATATAGGCCGGAATGGTCGCTTTCCGTACGGAATTTTTGGAGGTTTCCAAGCGACCGGCTGTGACGAAAGATGGTAAAGCCAACAGATCCTTCTACAAGGCTCCACACACCGGAATTGATGTTCTCAGAGAGTGTATGACAATTGCATCTGCCTGCATGCGCCATTTTCGAGCCAATCATCTCGACGCCGCAAACCTAGCGATTGTGAGCGACCGAGGCTATGATCACGCTGATAAGCAAAGCTTGCTCGCCACTCGCTTCCTGAATTGGTATGCATTTGAGAAGAAACGCAATGTCCGACATGCCGCTACAAAACATGGCGAGAAGAAAGTCGGTAACTACAACTTGGATGGATGGCTTGAAGATGGTGACAATTCCTATGGGATTGAAGTGCATGGTATGTTTTTCTATTTTTTTTCAATAAAACTACCTTTGATTTACTCCAATGTAAAAAACGTTTTTTTGAATATCCTCAGGATGCATCTGGCACTCGTGCCCTGTATGTTATCCAAGTGATACACAGATTATGAATAATGGTAAAATGGCTGGTGTTAACCGGGAACAAGATGCAAAAAGGCTGAAATTCCTACGTGAACAAGTTGGACGTGTTGTAAATTTTTTTTCAAGAAAGTTAATCGAAGAATATCCTTTTGAATATTATTAGGACCTATTCTGGGAATGTGAAATCAGGAAAATGCTGGAAGCAGATCCGTTTGACAATGATTTCATCCAGGACTGCAGTAAAAAACTTGGATTTGAATTTGTGCCTGCTAGAATGAACAAACTGTTCGCTGATATACCGGAGGATTATGGACCCCTGGATATACGCAAAGCCTTCATGGGTGGTGAGTTTTTATAACCAACCTTAATTACTCTAATGAAATATATGGCGTTATATTTTTAATGAAAATACAATCTAAATTAACTCCAGTTGAATAACTATAGATTTTATAAAATTCAATCTTTGAAAAGGCTAATGGAATATTCTTGTAGGGCGCACGGGACCGCTCAAAATGTTTCATGCTATGCAACCGGGAGAGAAAATCTCCTATTACGATGTTACATTGTTGTATCCTTACATCAACTTCATAACGCATTATCCTATCGGCCACCCGGAGCTGATTGTAGTCAACAAAAGCTTTGACCCACCANCTATTCTGGGAATGTGAAATCAGGAAAATGTTGGAAGCAGATCCGTTTGACAATGATTTCATCCAGGACTGCAGTAAAAAACTAGGATTTGAATTTGTGCCTGCTAGAATGAACAAACTGTTCGCTGATATACCGGAGGATTATGGACCCCTGGATATACGCAAAGCCTTCATGGGTGGTGAGTTTTTATAACCAACCTTAATTACTCTAATGAAATATATGGCGTTATATTTTTAATGAAAATACAATCTAAATTAACTCCAGTTGAATAACTATAGATTTTATAAAATTCAATCTTTGAAAAGGCTAATGGAATATTCTTGTAGGGCGCACGGGACCGCTCAAAATGTTTCATGCTATGCAACCGGGAGAGAAAATCTCCTATTACGATGTTACATTGTTGTATCCTTACATCAACTTCATAACGCATTATCCTATCGGCCACCCGGAGCTGATTGTAGTCAACAAAAGCTTTGACCCACCATGGACTAACTCCGACCACGACCCGTATCCATTAGCGCTCATAAAGGCCTTTGTGGTGCCCCCGAGAAAAATTGATATCCCAATTCTACCTGTACGTGTCAATGATCGACTACTCTTTCCCCTCTGCATAACTTGTGCTCGAAAGTACCCAGAAGGAGCGGTAAAGGAAAACTACACATGCAACCACAACGACAGAGCTCGTGGATGGGTAGGTTTTTATTTTCAATAAAAAGCTAACCTTAGTTTACTGTGAATAAATTAAGGTAGGTTTTGCACCATAATTTACTCTATTGAATAATCGTAGATCACCACTTGTACATCCTTGGAACTTGATGTTGCACTTGACAATGGTTATCAAGTGACCGAAGTCGAGTATAGAATTATGTGCGATCCGATGACATTCTTTTCAAGCCATATATGAGGGAATTTATCAAACAGAAGATTGAAGCCTCGGGTTTCGAGAAAGGAATTGCAGGCAATGCAGAGGCTGAGCAACAGTTCATCGATGAATGCAAGGCAAATTTCGGATTTGAGATCGATCCGAAAAAAATGGCACGTAATCCTGGAAAGCGAGCAATTGGACTTCACGTCGACTGCTTCTACGGAGCGGGTCCACCCCCGAAAGGGGCCAAAGATCGACAACACCTACTCCACACCTCGACAACGACATCGTCGGGCTCCTGTGTGGTTTTTTCGCCACCCGGCCCAGCTGATCCAGCCAGCTGGCGCCAGATTCTCCTTCTAATCGCTGGAGACGTCCACCCGAATCCCGGCCCTCCTTTCCGTTGGGCCCGGCTCCATCCTTCGACAACAGTCGACCTGGATCAATTCAAGATCTTGCAGTTTAATGCAAATGGTATCGGCGGCAAACTCGACGACATCCTGTGCTTTATGCACGAAAACAACATTCTGCTGGCGGCGATCCAAGAGACAAAGTGGGCTCCAAAGAATGCGACTCCAAAACGGCCAGGCTACTCCTTCGTTCGGCTGGACCGAACCGACAACCCAGACAACCGAGGCGGCGGCCTTGTGTTCATCGTCAGCGATAAGGTGCCCTTCCACCTTACCAAAGACTACACAGTCGACGACGAACACAGCGAACTTCAGTCGCTGGTCCTCCACTCCACCAACGGATCGGTCACCATCCACAACATCTACGTCCCTCCGACTGCAAGCTGTTCAAGTGGCTTCGTCCCCAGCCTCGGCTTCCTGGGCGACAACGACTACTTGTTGTTCGGCGACATCAACGCCCACAGCAACCTCTGGGACTCTACAGCAGTTGAGGATGCACGCGGCGCAGCCATTGTTGAACAGCTCGACAACGTTGATGCTGTCCTCTTAAACGACGGACGACCCTCCAGGCAGGGCCAGGTGGCCTCCAGGCAGGGCCAGCTCATTTCCACGGCCCCGGATATCACCCTGTGCAGCGGCTCCCTTGCGCCATTGGCAACGTGGTCAGTCGTTCACGCTCTGGGCAGCGACCATCTACCTATCGTTATCACCTTAGCAACGGCTGTGCCCACCGTCCCCACTCCTCACCGACAGTTCATCAACTTCGTCAAGGCCAATTGGGACGCATTTGCCAAGGACGTCGACAACAGTCTGTCCGCACTTCCGCCACCCGACAACGTGAACAACGGGGAGATCCGCCTTCGCTCCGCCATCCTCAAAGCTTCAGGGCGCCACCTCCCGGCCGGCCGCATCCCAAAGATCCGCCCGTACTACCCTCCTGAAGCCATCGCGTAGGCCAAGGAGCGAGACAACATCCGCTGCCGTGACCCCACGAGCCCACGGATTGGCCAACTCACCAAGCGCATTGCCGCTGCCGTGACAACATTCCGTCGCTCCATCTGGCTCGACTACCTGAACCAGTGCAAGGCCGGCACCAAGAAGCTGTGGGTAGCGATCAAGAGCATCAACGGGGCCGAGCCCCCAAAGAACAACAGTCCACTGATCTTCAACGGCGCCCCCTGCCTGGACAACAACAAATGTGCCAACAGGCCCAACGCCTTGTTTCACCAACGACCAAGCGGCAAACCCTGCAGTTCGAGTCGAGCAGCCAAGCGACTTATCACCGCTCAGGCAAAAACAACAACGCACACGCCATGGACGGCTGAGGATGTGAAGGAAGCGATCGACGCCTCCCAACCCTCCAAAGCCCTCGGCCCCGACAACATTTCGGCATTGCACCTGAAACACCTTGGACCCATTGCTCATCGGTACATAGCGGCGTTGTTCAACAAGTCCATGGAAACTGGCCTCATTTCCCACGTGTGGATGAAGGCGCGTGTTATCCCACTTCCCAAACCCGGCAAAGACAACAGCGCACCGGACTCCTACCGTCCCATCAGCCTTCTTTCGCCCGTCGCCAAGCTTCTTGAGCGACTCATACTACCGGCGCTCCAACAACACCTCCCTGTACCCGATCATCAGCACGGCTTCCGCAAGAAGCGCAGCACGACAACAGCTCTCATGGATATTCATCGGTTCGTCACCGACGGCCTGAATCGCCGACAACCAGTTGAACGCACAGTTGCAGTCGCGCTGGACCTGTCCAAAGCGTTTGACACCGTCGACACACGTCAACTGACGACCGACATCGCGACAACGGATCTTCCACCACTCGTCAAACGGTGGACCGTGAACTACCTTCGCGGGCGGCAGGCCAGGGTCGAGTTCCGTGGAGTCACCTCAAAGTCCCGTGTCATCAGACAAGGAGTTCCCCAAGGCTCGGTCATCAGCCCTGCACTGTTCAACTTCTACACGGCCTCGCTCCCGGAACCTCCTGCAGGCATCCATATCACAACATGCGCCGACGACATCATTAACGACTACATAAACAACAGCGTGGTCCCATGGCTGGAGGCCCGGAAACTCCGTCTGTCGGCTCCAAAGACAACGGCGACAGTTTTCACAACTGCCACCATTGAACATCGCGCCGACCCCAAAGTCACCATTGGCAACGACGCCATCAAGACCACCAAACACCCGAAGATACTCGGTGTCACCTGGGATCCTTCCGTGACGTTCAAGGAACATGCATCCACCGTCCAACAGAAAGTCCGCAAAAAGAACAACGTCCTAAAGGCACTTGCTGGCTCATCATGGGGCAAGGACAAGGAAGTCCTTTTGACAACGTACAAAGCCATCGGCAGAAGTGTCATCAACTACGCGGCTCCAGTCTGGTCACCCCAACTGGCTGATACGCATTGGACCAACCTTCAGCGCTGCCAGAACTCCGCCATCAGGTCGGCAACGGGTTGCACACTGATGTCACCGATCGACCACCTACACAACGAGAGCCTTATGCTTCCAGTCAAGGAGCACAACTACATGCTCAGCAAGCAGTTCCTTACCAAATGCCGCCATCCATCCCATCCAAACTACCTCGCCACAAACAACGTCCCAGCCAGGCTCATGAAGCAGACGCTTCCTTCCAAGTTCTGGAAGGAAGTCGATCAAGCTCTGCAGGCCGCGGACAACGACCACAACAAGTGCAGCGCCAACATCCACACAGCTACAGTCCAATCGGCTAAGCAGCGACAACGGAGTACTGTACTGGGTCGGCCACCTCCACCCATCAGCCCCAGTGAGAAGGAACTGCCCAGAGGAGTTCGCACCAAGCTGGCACAGCTCAGGTCAGGCTACTCACCGCTGCTCAACAGCTACATGAAGCGACTCGACAAATCAGTCCGTGATGTCTGCCCACTCCGCAACCGATCTCCACACAACATTGATCATCTCTTCAACTGCCGAGCCAATCCAACGACTATGACAACAACAGATCTATGGACGAATCCAAAAGCAGTTGCGAAATTCCTCGAACTGGAGCCCGACCCCAACCCGACATGAAGGATGTGGCTACAACAACAACAACAAGCGAGCAATTGCAAAATTGGCTGTAAACAACCTCTGGGGACGTTTTTCATTACGGAATGAATTATCAAGAAGCAAAATCACAAATGATCCATCCGAAATGTGCAAATATCTGAATGACAATTCCATCGAAGTGTCAAGTCTTGATGAGCTGACCCCTGAAACATATCTCATCTCTTACGTGAAAAAGAAGGAATGGGTAGGTTTCACTCCAAAGATAAATTGATATTTTTTCATTCGAAGAAAATAACATTGAATTTTTTTTTAATTCTAGGTCGAAGAACATCCTTGTTCGAATATTGTAATCTCATTGTTCACTACATCTGCGGTAGGTTTTAATTAAAAAATAACCTTTAATATTCTTAATATTTTTAGGCGAGACTTCTACTCTTGAAAGCGATGCAACAAGTGGCCGGTACTCCGGGATGTACGCTGCTATATACGGATACCATCAGCTTAATCTATGTGCATCCGGAGGGCTCCAATCCTTTGGAGCTGGGGCCCAATCTGGGGCAATTCACGGATGAATTTGGCGAAGTAAATTGAAAATTAATTTGCATCTTTAACTAAATGAGCTTTAGCATCATATTATCGAATATGTATCAGGAGGATGTAAACGCTTGCATTGCTCTGGATAAGAAGATAGTGCATCGATTGACATCGTCTTGCATTGAGACAGCAACGTAGCATTCGTCCGAACCGATAGGAATGTCCGGCATGCTTCACGAAGCTTCTTCAGCGTAATGTCTTCATTCTTCCTTCGCGCTTCTTCAAGAATCTGCAGGCACTTCTGTCGTAGATCGTGGTGATCATCACGTAAAGCCGTAATCAGAATCAAGCATTTCAATTGCTCTTTGCAACATGGCGAGAATCCGGAATTTTCACAGGCAGCATTGACTTGGTTGAATATGGCCATGACATCTTGATTCGGCCGTTGTTTCAGTTTGAAGCATTCATACTGTCGGACGTACACTGAGCGAGTGTCTACGAATAAGTCCTTCAGTTGCTGAACGGCATCTTCGAATGCGAGATCGTCTGGTTGAATAGGCTGGATGCTGTCCGTGAAGTTGGAGTAGTCTTCATCCGATAACTTGCTGACCAGCAGTCGCACTTTGGTAGCGGAATCCAAGTCCTTGCCATCTTCCTCGAAGAATTTTCCAGGCATTGAAGGTGGTGCCACTTTCAGGATCGTAGACGAATTTCCCGATGCGGTTGTCGAGCGAAGAGGCGATCGTTGCATGCTGCGCGCTTTGAGCCACAACTTGCTGCACTTGAGGTTGTTGTGCTCGTTGCTGATTCTCCAGGAGTTGGGCGACCAATTGAGACTGTTGCTCCAGCATTTGCGTCAGTCGCTCAATTGTCTGGTCCTTGCTTGGTGCCATTTGCGTTGAGAATAATCCTTGCGTTGAAGTTGCGGTGAATAATCCTTGAGGTTCCGTTGCTGACTGCGCCAATTGTTGTATCCTTGGGTCGTCGGAAGAGGCCAAGAGACACAATGAAGAATAATTGTTTATTGAATAGAATAATGGAACAAGGATGGGAAGTGAAGAATGAGGAAGGAAGGCAAAACAGAAGTGACAAATGCTGGAAAATGGATCACTTATATAGGTGGAGATGTGAAGGAAATACAAAGAATAATTACATGAACTGGGATACAAGCGAGAAAGAATACCACTAAGAAATATTATCACACGTGACAAGAATCTTATGTCGATCATGCTCATATCCACAACA
>LDKF01000269.1:74532-88694 GCA_001026735.1 Rotylenchulus reniformis | reverse complement strand
ATGGCAAATTGTTAATGTTATCATTGATCAGCGGAAAGTTGCCGAGACGAGGCGCCGAATTGCCGGGAGAACGCATTTTTGTGCAAAAATGAAGTTGGTTCGGGGAACAGGGGAAGGGGTTCAAATCACTGCTGTCAAGATGAATCCCTCGTTTTGGGTCGAAATATTTTCTACAGAAAAAATACTGTGCGAAAGTTTTTTTGACCCAAAAGTTGGAAATGGATTTTTTATTTGAAACGAAAAAAGTGTTCGTTGAAACGAGAGAATGCTCATGAAAAAGTGCTGAAGAAAACGAAAAGAGTGCTGATGAAAAAGAAAATGCGTGCTCATTGGCACTGTAGCACGTCCGTTAACTTTTGAGTCAAAAAAACTTTCGCACAGTACCTAAAATAGCCACTAGATGAATTTTTGAAATCCTCCTTTTTTCGCGGAATTTTTTAGGCGATTTTTTGTAATTATTTGATGCCTCCATCATTTCTTCTGCACAATGCTATGTAAAAACAAAAAGGAACGGAGATAGCACTAGAGAACAATCGCTTCAAAATTTGTAACAGAGATCAGAATTCAAAACTTTTTTGGCTCCGATTATACATATTACAGCAGGGCTCCCAGATGTCCTTTTTTAAAAGATTTGTCCTTTTTTGTCCTTTATTTTTGAGATTTTCGAAAATTTTATTCAAAAAATGACCAAATTTCTTAAGAAAAAAGGACTAATTTTCAAACTTTTCTCCGGCGGCTCCTGTCGGGACCGCCGCACCCCATATAATGGGTTTTCTTCAAAAAATGCCTAAAAACGATCAATTTTTCTTAAGAAAAAGGACTAAATTTTTAAAAATTTCTCCGGCGGTCCCTCGCCGCACCCCACATAATGGATTTTCTTCAAAAATATCTAAAAATGATCAATTTTTCTTAAAAGAAAAGACTAAATTTTCAAAATGTTCGGGGCATTGCCGCCGATTTGAATGTAGCGGATTGGGATTGGCATTCTGCCATTCGATCTTTTGGACCTTCTATCATCCAAACATTTTCCCTTCCATTCCCATTCCCTCATTCATTTCATTTTCATTTATGCTCGCCCCAATTTCCTCTTTTAATTTGTTCTCCCCATTTTAGGTCCCCTCTTATATTCGTATTATTTATATTGTGCTTCGACCCATCAATAAACTTTATTGACATCACTGTCTTTTATTGATTTGGAGACCGAACAATTGGCGACGCCCGTCAAAAGGACTCTACATTCATCAAAAAAAAATATCGCTACCTGGTAAAGGTGCGATATTTCAAAAAATCTTCGGGAAGCGGAAAAGCCTATTGTTGGCCGTGAGCCACAATCGAGTTTGCCGTGAGCAAACCGGGCTTCAACACATTACTATTGTTCTCCCGTGAGGAGATAATAGTTCGACTCTTCTTCCAGGAAAATTCTTCGACTATAGTTCTCGTGTTGAACTATAAGTCCACTCAAATTCCGGATTTAGCACTCGTGTTGTGCTCAATCCTTGCACCAAATCTTCCGCTTTCATTGCGTAACTCGTGTTGTTATAGCAATCCCTCGTGTTGGGAAAAAGCATGGCAGAACTGACGGCAGCACAGCTTCTTCATCTCATCCACCAGCAACAAACGCAAATTTCGCAGTTGCTGGCTCTCCAACAAACTGCACAGCAGGCAGCCCCAGCTCCAAATCAGCAATCCATCATTCCGGCTCTGCCGGACGTCTCCATCTTCGAGCCTAGCGACGAAAAGTCAAGGATTACGGAGTGGTTGGAACGCTTCAAATTCGGACTGGACTGCGCTGCGCCAAATGCTGATGATGCAGCCAAAGTCAAAGCATTGATGAACAAGCTGTCGGAGGGCGCTTTCAGCGAGTATACAAAGTTCTGCCTCCCTTCAGCGGTGACTGCCTTCACTTTCGACGAGACGATCGGCAAGCTGGAAAAACTTTTCGCCAAGCCACAATCGATCTTCATCGATCGATATGAATGCTTGATGGCTTGCCGCGGGGAGGGCGAAGACTTCCGTCAATTCATCAATCGTCACAAGCGACTTTTGGCTGATTTTCAGTTTCTGAAATTAAGGGAAGAGCAGTTCAAAGGACTGATGCTTCTCACCGCGCTCAAATCGTCGCGCGATGCTGCACTCCGACAGAGAATCCTGACAAAGCTCACCGCGGATGGGGACAGAGTCAAATATGATGAAATAGTCGATGACTGCATCAACTACATGACCACCATCGCCGAGGCAAAAGTGATCGAGTTTTCGGCCGAAAATGCGGTGAATGCAATAAAAAAGTGGCCAAAAGGGCACACTCAGCAAAGGGAAAACAAAGCAAATGTGCAGTTCAAATCCCCTCCAGCTCACAAATGCTGGCGCTGTGGAGGAAACCACTCACACGCCGATTGCAGGCACAAGTCGTCGAAATGCAACAAGTGCAGCCAATTCGGGCATTTGCAGTCCAAATGTGACGATGTGCAGGAGTGGAGGCGGAAGAACAGCCAAGCTGGAGACCGAAAGAACGTTGGCAATGTAGTCATCGGGACGGCTTTAAAAGCACAGAAATCGACTTCCCTGCTGAAAATTACAGTCAAATTCAACAACAAGCCAGTAAATTTTGTTCTCGACAGTGGCACCGAGGTCAACATCATCGATGAGGGGACCTACATGAAAATCGGTAGCCCAAAAATCCGGAATTGCACGGAAAAGGGAACATTGTTCGATGGCACCCAACGATCATTCATCGGGAAAGGATCAGGCACATTCGAGTTCAACGGGACAAAGGTTGAACACGACTTCTATGTAGCCGAGAAAGGGGCCATGAACCTGTTGAGCATCCAAATGATGGACTCATTCGGCTTGTTGGATGGNGGAAAGGGAAAGCAAAGCAAATGTGCAAGGCAAATCCCCTCCAGCTCACAAGTGCTGGCGCTGTGGAGGAAAGCACCCACACGCCGATTGCAGGCACAAATCGTCGCAATGCAACAAGTGCAGCCAATTCGGACATTTGCAGTCCAAATGTGACGAAGTGCAGGAGTGGAGGCAGAAGAATGGCCAAAATGGAGACCGAAAGAACGTTGGCAATGTAGTCATCGGGACGGCTCTAAAAGCACAGAAATCGACTTCCCTGCTGAAAATTGCAGTCAAAATCAATAATAAGCCAGTTAATTTTGTTCTCGACAGTGGCACCGAGGTCAACATCATCGACGAGGGGACCTACATGAAAATCGGTAGCCCAAAAATCCGGAATTGCACGGAAAAGGGAACATTGTTCGATGGCACCCAACGATCATTCATCGGGAAAGGATCAGGCACATTCGAGTTCAACGGGACAAAGGTTGAACACGACTTCTATGTAGCCAAGAAAGGGGCCATGAACCTGTTGAGCATCCAAATGATGGACTCATTCGGCTTGTTGGATGGTCTTAAGAAGAAAATCAATGGTCATATTTTCGACTTTGGAGAGACCGAAGATGCTAGGAAGGGCCAAAAAGGTAAAACACCAAAGCGCCCAGCAAAGAAGATGACCAAAGACAATGTCGGGGCCCTCCAGAAGAACGCCATGGTCGCAGCTGTCCAAATGTCCGCCTGTGCACCGTGCCAGCTCGCCGTCAAAGCAACAGCTTGCTCTTGGCCCAAAGCGACTAAGCCATGGCAGAGGGTACACGTTGACTATGTCGGACCATTTTACGGAAAGGAATATCTGATTGTTGTCGATGCATATTCACAGTATCCGGAAGTCTTCGAAATGGCGACAAAATCTACTGCAGCAACTATTGCAAAGCTGAGATATTTGTTCAGCCGTCATGGACTACCGGATGTGCTCATCACTGACAAAGGAACGCGATTCATCAGCAGTGAATTCGCCAAGTTCATCGAAGTCAATGGCGTGCGGCACTTGTTCTCCGCACCGGACAATCCCATGTCAAACGGCCAGGAAGAACGATTTGCCGACACTTTTAAACGTGCCTTCAAAAAGCTAAAAGGGGAGGGAGCGCCGAGCAGTGACGTCATTGAGACATTTTTGGCCGCATATCGGACCACTCCCAATGATTCGCTCCCAGAGTGCAAATCCCCGGCAGAAGTATTCCTTGGACGGGAAGTCAAGACGGCATCGGACTTGCTGAACCATCCGCTGACGCAACCGTCTGAACTGGACAAGGAAATGGAGCGGAGATTCAACCGACGGTTCGGAACAAAACCGCGGGAATTCGGGATTGGAGACGAGGTTATCGCCCGACGACGGATCTCGCAGTGTTGGCGCCCTGGGAACATCACAAAGCGGACCGGTGTGATCTACGATGTGAGCTTCTTCGATGGTACCAGAGGCCGGTTTCATGCCAACCAGATCGGGTCCAGAGAAACCGCCGATCACGCAGATCATTTGGAGATCTTCAATGAGGCGTTCAACTTGCCAAGACGCAGGCCAAGTTCAACCCATCGTGAACGGATGTCCTAAAAGGGGAGGTGTTCGGGGCATGGCCGCCGATTTGAATGCAGTGGATTGGGATTGGCATTCTGCCATTCGATCTTTTGGATCTTACGTCATCCCAAATAATTTCCTCCATTTCNCGAGGATTTTGATTCGGTGCTGAGGAGGAAAAGCACACTTCTGACCGGAGAGCCAAGGGCATTGTGGGAGAAGTTGGCGGAGATGGAAGGCAAGGCGGAGCTGAACCTGTTCGGAAACCCAAGGGACATTGAGGGGCTGGACGCGGAATTTATGCGGAGGTCGAAGGACATCGATGCGGAAGGGCTTAGAGAGTATCGAGGACTGAAGTTGAGGGCGGAATGGGCCAAAGAACGTAATTTTGGGGAGAAAAGAAACAAAACACCAAAACAAATTAATTGGTGTTTAAGGCCTTTCCAAGGCGTATTTCCTGGTAGCAGACAAACTTGGCTTTTCTGCCAGCTCAGCAACAAATTCGGAGGTGCAAAGCGCACTGAGGAAGGGGAAGGAGATCCTGACAAGGACGAAGTGGGAGGAGATGCTGGGAAGTCCGGAGCTGAAGGAACGCGAGATCCAGGAGGCGTACAGAAGGCAGTTGGAAGGGCTGAACCGGGAGAAGGGGGAGGTGAAGAAGCTGCCAGGGCTGGCGAAAGCATTGGAGACGGTGGCAAACGGCGAGTCGGATAGATCAGATCAGTGATCACAATTGAGAGAGTTGATTCTGCAGAATTGGCATTGGCACGCCAAGTCATGGTGGATAGGGTCAGACCGCCAGCACCACACACGGGACCCGCCGGAACGCCAGAGGAGGAGGCCAGCTGGAGACTGGCGGAGCTGACGAAGGAGTTTGACAATCAGCCGCCGAAAGAAATATGTAAGCGGGGAAGAGCCGGGGATGGCAAATTGTTAATGTTATCATTGATCAGCGGAAAGTTGCCGAGACGAGGCGCCGAATTGCCGGGAGAACGCATTTTTGTGCAAAAATGAAGTTGGTTCGGGGAACAGGGGAAGGGGTTCAAATCACTGCTGTCAAGATGAATCCCTCGTTTTGGGTCGAAATATTTTCTACAGAAAAAATACTGTGCGAAAGTTTTTTTGACCCAAAAGTTGGAAATGGATTTTTTATTTGAAACGAAAAAAGTGTTCGTTGAAACGAGAGAATGCTCATGAAAAAGTGCTGAAGAAAACGAAAAGAGTGCTGATGAAAAAGAAAATGCGTGCTCATTGGCACTGTAGCACGTCCGTTAACTTTTGAGTCAAAAAAACTTTCGCACAGTACCTAAAATAGCCACTAGATGAATTTTTGAAATCCTCCTTTTTTCGCGGAATTTTTTAGGCGATTTTTTGTAATTATTTGATGCCTCCATCATTTCTTCTGCACAATGCTATGTAAAAACAAAAAGGAACGGAGATAGCACTAGAGAACAATCGCTTCAAAATTTGTAACAGAGATCAGAATTCAAAACTTTTTTGGCTCCGATTATACATATTACAGCAGGGCTCCCAGATGTCCTTTTTTAAAAGATTTGTCCTTTTTTGTCCTTTATTTTTGAGATTTTCGAAAATTTTATTCAAAAAATGACCAAATTTCTTAAGAAAAAAGGACTAATTTTCAAACTTTTCTCCGGCGGCTCCTGTCGGGACCGCCGCACCCCATATAATGGGTTTTCTTCAAAAAATGCCTAAAAACGATCAATTTTTCTTAAGAAAAAGGACTAAATTTTTAAAAATTTCTCCGGCGGTCCCTCGCCGCACCCCACATAATGGATTTTCTTCAAAAATATCTAAAAATGATCAATTTTTCTTAAAAGAAAAGACTAAATTTTCAAAATGTTCGGGGCATTGCCGCCGATTTGAATGTAGCGGATTGGGATTGGCATTCTGCCATTCGATCTTTTGGACCTTCTATCATCCAAACATTTTCCCTTCCATTCCCATTCCCTCATTCATTTCATTTTCATTTATGCTCGCCCCAATTTCCTCTTTTAATTTGTTCTCCCCATTTTAGGTCCCCTCTTATATTCGTATTATTTATATTGTGCTTCGACCCATCAATAAACTTTATTGACATCACTGTCTTTTATTGATTTGGAGACCGAACAATTGGCGACGCCCGTCAAAAGGACTCTACATTCATCAAAAAAAAATATCGCTACCTGGTAAAGGTGCGATATTTCAAAAAATCTTCGGGAAGCGGAAAAGCCTATTGTTGGCCGTGAGCCACAATCGAGTTTGCCGTGAGCAAACCGGGCTTCAACACATTACTATTGTTCTCCCGTGAGGAGATAATAGTTCGACTCTTCTTCCNCAAACGCAAATTTCGCAGTTGCTGGCTCTCCAACAAACTGCACAGCAGGCAGCCCCAGCTCCAAATCAGCAATCCATCATTCCGGCTCTGCCGGACGTCTCCATCTTCGAGCCTAGCGACGAAAAGTCAAGGATTACGGAGTGGTTGGAACGCTTCAAATTCGGACTGGACTGCGCTGCGCCAAATGCTGATGATGCAGCCAAAGTCAAAGCATTGATGAACAAGCTGTCGGAGGGCGCTTTCAGCGAGTATACAAAGTTCTGCCTCCCTTCAGCGGTGACTGCCTTCACTTTCGACGAGACGATCGGCAAGCTGGAAAAACTTTTCGCCAAGCCACAATCGATCTTCATCGATCGATATGAATGCTTGATGGCTTGCCGCGGGGAGGGCGAAGACTTCCGTCAATTCATCAATCGTCACAAGCGACTTTTGGCTGATTTTCAGTTTCTGAAATTAAGGGAAGAGCAGTTCAAAGGACTGATGCTTCTCACCGCGCTCAAATCGTCGCGCGATGCTGCACTCCGACAGAGAATCCTGACAAAGCTCACCGCGGATGGGGACAGAGTCAAATATGATGAAATAGTCGATGACTGCATCAACTACATGACCACCATCGCCGAGGCAAAAGTGATCGAGTTTTCGGCCGAAAATGCGGTGAATGCAATAAAAAAGTGGCCAAAAGGGCACACTCAGCAAAGGGAAAACAAAGCAAATGTGCAGTTCAAATCCCCTCCAGCTCACAAATGCTGGCGCTGTGGAGGAAACCACTCACACGCCGATTGCAGGCACAAGTCGTCGAAATGCAACAAGTGCAGCCAATTCGGGCATTTGCAGTCCAAATGTGACGATGTGCAGGAGTGGAGGCGGAAGAACAGCCAAGCTGGAGACCGAAAGAACGTTGGCAATGTAGTCATCGGGACGGCTTTAAAAGCACAGAAATCGACTTCCCTGCTGAAAATTACAGTCAAATTCAACAACAAGCCAGTAAATTTTGTTCTCGACAGTGGCACCGAGGTCAACATCATCGATGAGGGGACCTACATGAAAATCGGTAGCCCAAAAATCCGGAATTGCACGGAAAAGGGAACATTGTTCGATGGCACCCAACGATCATTCATCGGGAAAGGATCAGGCACATTCGAGTTCAACGGGACAAAGGTTGAACACGACTTCTATGTAGCCGAGAAAGGGGCCATGAACCTGTTGAGCATCCAAATGATGGACTCATTCGGCTTGTTGGATGGTCTTAAGAAGAAAATCAATGGTCAAATTTTCGACTTTGGAGAGACCGAAGATGCTAGGAAGGGCCAAAAAGGTAAAACACCAAAGCGCCCAGCAAAGAAGATGACCAAAGACAATGTCGGGGCCCTCCAGAAGAATGCCATGGTCGCAGCTGTCCAAATGTCTGCCCGTGCACCGTGCCAGCTCGCCGTCAAAGCAACAGCTTGCTCTTGGCCCAAAGCGACTAAGCCATGGCAGAGGGTACACGTTGACTATGTCGGACCATTTTACGGAAAGGAATATCTGATTGTTGTCGATGCATATTCACAGTATCCGGAAGTCTTCGAAATGGCGACAAAATCTACTGCAGCAACCATTGCAAAGCTGAGATATTTGTTCAGCCGTCATGGACTACCGGATGTGCTCATCACTGACAAAGGAACGCGATTCATCAGCAGTGAATTCGCCAAGTTCATCGAAGTCAATGGCATACGGCACTTGTTCTCCGCACCGGACAATCCCATGTCAAACGGCCAGGAAGAACGATTTGCCGACACTTTTAAACGTGCCTTCAAAAAGCTAAAAGGGGAGGGAGCGCCGAGCAGTGACGTCATTGAGACATTTTTGGCCGCATATCGGACCACTCCCAATGATTCGCTCCCAGCGTGCAAATCCCCGTCAGAAGTATTCCTTGGACGGGAAGTCAAGACAGCATCGGACTTGCTGAACCATCCGCTGACGCAACCGTCTGAACTGGACAAGGAAATGGAGCGGCGATTCAACCGACGGTTCGGAACAAAACCGCGGGAATTCGGGATTGGAGACGAGGTTTTCGCCCGACGACGGATCTCGCAGTGTTGGCGCCCTGGGAACATCACAAAGCGGACCGGTGTGATCTACGATGTGAGCTTCTTCGATGGTACCAGAGGCCNTTTCATGCCAACCAGATCGGGTCCAGAGAAACCGCCGATCACGCAGATCATTTGGAGATTTTCAATGAGGCGTTCAACTTGCCAAGACGCAGGCCAAGTTCAACCCATCGTGATTGGACATCCTAAACGGGGAGGTGTTCGGGGCATTGCCGCCGATTTGAATGTAGCGGATTGGGATTGGCATTCTGCCATTCGATCTTTTGGACCTTCTATCATCCAAACATTTTCCCTTCCATTCCCATTCCCTCATTCATTTCATTTTCATTTATGCTCGCCCCAATTTCCTCTTTTAATTTGTTCTCCCCATTTTAGGTCCCCTCTTATATTCGTATTATTTATATTGTGCTTCGACCCATCAATAAACTTTATTGACATCACTGTCTTTTATTGATTTGGAGACCGAACACAAAATTTTCTCCGGCGGCCCCTGTCGGGACCGCCGGCATCTTCACATAGAGGTTTTGCCTTAATAATGATCAATTTTTTAAAGAAAAAGACTAAATTTCACAAATTTCTCCGATGGCCTCTATCGGGACCGCTGACACTCCAAACAGTGATCGAAAATTATCGGAAAAATTGTTGCTAATGAATATATAGGATTTAAACATCAAATTATTGATAAAAATCTGTTAATATTTCTGCTTCGAAAAGTAAAATTAAGCTTTTTAAAAGCGTCCTTTTTTCGACCTCAAAATCTTTAATTTTAAGCTTGATGTCCTTTTTCAGTCACCCAAGGCCTGGAAGCCCTGATGTTACATATACCTTTAGGGATTTTCAAAGGCATAAAATTATATTATGGCATCAGATCAGAATTGAGCAAGAGCATATTAAAATAACTTTTGCATGAGTTACAGCACTAAAAATTCATTTTCCGACTATCAAAATATGATAAAAACAGAATATGCGAAAAATTATTTTTTTAATTATTTCTCAAAAAAGAGGAGAGAAACTCACTTTCGTTATTATATACAAGTCTATTCCACATAATTCGCAAGCAAAGTTCCATTTTTACCATTTTAACATTGTCTCTTAATCCGCCGATACCTTTCAACACACTTCCAACTTCCTTGGTTCCTTTCTCAGTTTTACGTGTCGCTGATGCACAGCAAGTGCAGGCGGACCTGCAAAGTGTGCATGCAGAGTGGCGAGGCCGCGCACTGCGAGGACAGAAACACGCAAGAGTGAGTGGGTGGGCCCTAGCATAATATTAGCAACCCAATTGTTGGTTTCCTCGACATTTGTTATTATCGTGCGAATCAGCCCATTTATTCAGTTGCCAATCGTGGGGTCCGTCCTTTTGCACCAGTTCCGCCTACTCCAAGGGCATGAAAATGCAGCACTGTGCCAAATACTGCGGACTCTGTCCCCCCGTGTCGGTCCAATCTTGATAATTTGCATTGTGATTTGTCCATTTATTTTCTGTTTTTACTACTTTTTGGCCAGTAAAGATTAAACATATCCACATGTAAGTACATAATGTTGTTGTTTTTAACCCTTCTGTGGACCCTGAATCCGGATGGATCCGACATGCTCATCATCTCCGTCCGTTTCTTTTGCGTGCAACTGCTCCTTCCCATCCATCCCTCCCCCTCCTCTTCCTCACCCATTCCCTCCTAATCATGATCTAAACTTTGATAGATGACGGATGGGAAAAGCAGAGGACAAAACAGGACCGACTGGAATTTTTTTTGTCTCCAGCAGATAACACGGTGAGGGATCATCATCCCCCAGCAGGCTAGCAAAGCAATCCCCGTCCAGGCAACAACAACAAGTTATTGCTGGGGGTGTGAACACCCTCTCCCACCCGATCAGATAAGTTTATGCTGATCAGAGTTTTGCTATGTTAGTTCCCTCTCCCCTCCAAATAAGCATCCATCACCTCCGTCGCCTTTAGATCCTTCTCTCAAAGTCCCTCCGTCAATCTTTTTTTATCTTTATCAGCGATCGCCGCCATCCCAGAATGTCCTTAAGGGGGTGTGAGTATAAAAGAGATGAGAAAAGGCAACAACGACCAGTCAACTTCGAATACCCTTTAAAACTTTTCAACTTTTGGGACTCGGAAGATTACCAATTTGTTTTCTGCAGAACAAGAATGGGCAAATTGCCAACGGGAACATTGACCACGGCGGCCATCTTTGCCGTCACCTCCTTCTGCGCCCTCTTGATCGGCGTTCCGGTGATGCTCAACGACGTGGCCAATCTGCACAGCGAGTTGGCCCAACAGCACCAGATCTACCGGGACATGGTGATCACAAAGGGATCATCTCACTTGTCAGAGATATTGATCAATCTTTTTATTTGATCCACTGAAGAGCAATAACATGTGGCGCGACTTGATGGAACAGGGCGAAATCACTCGTCGAGAGCGAGCTACCTATCGCCAACGTCGGCAAGCAGCATGTGTGTGATCAGGATTGGGTTGACTGATTATTTTGTCTGATTATTTGGATCATTTTGCAGATGAATCGGCCGGAGTGTCGTCGGCCCCGGTGAGCAGTGCATGCCCAGCAGGACCCAAGGGAGCGCCAGGAATCCCGGGAGAGCCAGGCATGGTCCAAGACGGGAGAGTGGGGAAAGTACATCATTGACATGTTGCAGGCCAGGACGGACTGCCCGGACAGGCCGGAAGACCGGGGGGAGGAGCCCCGATCGGAGTTGGAGGAGCTGGACCTGCTGGTGCTCTTGGTGGCGGAGCTGGATACGGTGGCGAGGCGGCTTTCAACGCTCCTCTGAACGCGTTGAACCCTGGCCAATGTGTCCCATGGTCTATTGCACTCAATATTTTCTTAATAATTTCTGCCGAAATTTCAGTCCCGGTGGTCCTGGGCCTGGAGGGCCGATATTCCCGTTCGCGCCAGGAGCACCTCTCTTTCCCCGGTTTCCAAAACCAACGAACAAATTTACAGTTAATAAAATTAAAACTTTCCTGGTTGACCACGCGGCCCTGCGCTACCTGTGGGACCAACCACAAAACGAGGAAAATACGCCGAAAAATGTTAAAATGCATAAATTGCAGGCGAAGAAGGACCCGAAGGAGAGATCGGATTGCCCGGAGACATTGGCGAAGCTGGGCCAAAGGGACCCCCTGGCGAGAACGGCATCGGCTATTCCAAAGGCGCTCCCGGACCCAAAGGCGAGGCGGGACCACCCGGGGAGGCTGGCGAAGAGGGACCGCCCGGAGAGCGTGGCGAGGACTCGCCACCAGGTGAGCCGAGTCAATCTCTTATTCATATTGGCCTTATTGCTTAAATACTTACTTATTAACTTAAATACTTATAATTATTGATCCAATTTTCACTTATCGCTTCAGGACCTCCTGGCGAGGCCGGACCCCAAGGAAGCCCAGGAGAGAAGGGCAAGGAAGGAGCTCTGGGAGCCCCGGGACCAGCTGGCGCACCAGGTACAGCTCGAACTTGCGGGTCAACTTGAGGAATTGATCCAATTGGCCGAATAGGAGCGGACGCGGAGTACTGTCCGTGCCCAGAGCGATCCAACGGACAAGGTCCCGGAAGAGCCGCATATCCGGGTGAGGCCGGACCCGGAGCACTTGGGCATGGCCCCGCCGGGACCGGTCCTACAGGAGCTGCTGGACCCGCGGGCGCTGCTGGCGGCAACCGTGGCGCTGCTCCTGTCAGTCCTAGCGGAGCTGCTGGAGGTGATTTGAGAGGAATATTCAGAGGAATGATTTCCCGGAAAAGAGTCGGGTCAGTCATTGTGAGCTGATCATGACCAGTTGGTTCTGTTTTGTGCTTGGACCATTCGTTCCCCTTCCTTCTTTGCTCTTTCCAGTTCGATCACTTATCCCTTCTTTATTCCCATTGATCCATCCGTTCCTTTCAGCTGCCCCAGCCGGCGGTCCTTCCGCCGGAGGCCAAGCAGCCTATGCTCCTCAGCGCTATGCTGCCTACAACAAATTTGCGCATGCCGCGGCACTTCGCCGCCATCACTGATCGAAGAGAGCAATTGGGGTTGTCGGGAAAAGATCAAAGCTCAAACCAAATGGATGGACAAATTCATTCATGGAATCAATAAATTGCCAAATCGACAAATGGATAAAACTGGACAATGAGCATTCTGGGATACTCATTCATTCTTTGAAATTGACATTCCCTATATTTCCAACATTTTCGCCCCAAGGTTCGCCTTCTTTTTGGATGGTCAAATGGGAAATCAGAATTGGGGAAGGAGAAGGGAAGAGATAGTAAAGGACGACGACCTTGACCAAAACCCTCTCTTTTTTCTCCCTCCCGCCGATCCAAAAACCCATCAACGATGGTTTGTTCTCTCTTCTGTCTTTTTCTCTCTCTCTCTCTTTCTCGCTCTTGTTTCTCTCTCTCTCTCTCTCTCTGTATCTGTCTCTCTTCTCTCTTTCTATATTGCTCTCTCTCTCTCTCTCTGTGTGTGTGTGTGTGTCTGTCTCTCCTCTCCCTCTCTCTCTCTCCTTCTTCGTCCTTCTCCTTCCCTTCCCATTCTTGCTTGGTTGCCCTTCACTGATCCATTCATTAAGTTGATGATGATGACAAAATCATCCAAAACTTTGTCCCAAAATCTGAGCTTTGCCCCAGTTGTATTTTTGGATTTGGATGTGGACCAGAGAAAGAGAACCGGAATGAATGGCCACAACACCGAGAGAGGTGACAGTTGATGAGTGAGTGTGCTGACTGAGGTCATTAGCAGATGACAGGCAAATATGTATGGGTACTAGGGCGTTGAAAAAAAGTGCCAAATGGGGCGTTGAAAAAGTTAGATCAAAAGTATAAAAGGCAAGTTTGTGCAGAATTTTATGCTCTATCTTCTGGTATTCTTACTTTTTCGAAATTCGGCGGCCAAAAAGTTCGAAATTTTGCCGAAATACCGAAAAATTGGGTTTTTAGGGGATATTTCGAACTTTTTGACCAAATTTCGAAAAAGTAAGAATACCAGAAGATAGAGCATAAAATTTTGCACAAACTTGCCTTTTATACTTTTGGTCTAACAAGTCTTTTGGCACTTTTTTTTCAACGCCCTAGCACCATATGTATGTAACAGCAGCAGAAGACACGCCGAACAAGTCCAAAGGGATCATCCTCTCACCGACTTTTGCCTCTATTGGATTCAAATTTTATACAACGTGGTGGATCTATTCATTGCCAAATTACTTTCATGCCCAAACTCACTCAACCCAACCCTTCATTCCCAATATCCCCCCTGGGGGTGGTTCGTTCACCTCCCCTCCCTAACCCCCTATTCATCATCATCAGCTCCACCACCATTCACCCGCCGC
>LDKF01000269.1:58175-71673 GCA_001026735.1 Rotylenchulus reniformis | reverse complement strand
CATGATTTCCACGGAACAATGATCTTCGCCCTCTTTCTCCCCACTCCTAATAAACATCCATTCCCTTGTTTGTTTTCCTTTTTAATTTCTGTCGTTAAAGTATAGAAAATTGTAAAATAAATTGACAAAACAATGTTTTTATACAAATGTTATTATTAAAAGAAGACATGCACGATGAAGGCATTAAAGTAAAAGCTTATTAGTAAAGTACAATAAAGGAGGGTTTTGATAATGGTTGAAAGTGCAAAAAGTGAGATAAAGAGGATAGTCCAACACATTAGTCCACAAAGTGAGATTAGAAGTGAGATTAGTCCAACACATGATAATGGTTATATATGATCAAGATCCTACGAAGATCTTTCTGGTTCCAGAATGAGTCGGGCCTGGTGTAATCGTTCGCATTGTTCGTTGACCCAAGGGACCAAATTGGCGAACATCGACAGCCAATCCCCATGAACACCCGTGCCAGAAAAGAACATCCGTTCCAGAAAACGCAATGAGGCCCGGAGGACACAGAATTCCAATCGATCTATCATGGCCAAGTAAATGTCCTTGAGTTGATTGACCAAAGAGCCATCGGCGATTCCTGAAAGACAATGACGAATAGAAATTAAGAGGTGTCCTGGGAGGGGCATATCTCTTTAAAAAATTGCTTTTTGGGGAAGAGGGGTGGTTTATATTGGAAAAATAAAATGGCCCGCGATCCCGAAAGGGAGTGTTCGAGAGGGTAGCGTACCCCTCCCAAGCCCAAAAAATAAACATAATTGCAGGCGTCGGGGAGGAAAAGGAAAGAAAAAATCGAAATTTAAGAGGAAAAATTGACCAATTTTCAAGAGAATGGATAAAAATTTTCTTCAGTGGCCTCTATCGAAGCCGATTATACCCCGAAATACGATAGAATTTCTCCATAAAGTGTAAAAATGACCAATTTTTCAAAGAAAAATTGTTTCTAGAAAAGGAAGGTCAAAGCTGATACGAATAAAATGACAGCAAACACTGATGATAATAATCCCAAAAAACTCCTAGAACCTACCCTTACCCTTCGAGCAGTCGATCTTTACGGTGTCAATGTAAAGCGTGTTCGGCTCTTCCATTTTTCTTCCATATGTGAATTCTCTTGATGTCCTAGAAATTTTTCCTGTTCGTTTCTTTGCCTTGACAATCGGTTTCTAAAAGATCAATATATTGGTTCGGTTCTTTCGTTTTTTTATAAAGAAAAAATCGGCTAAATCACAGTTTTTAGTGGCCCTTAATTATTTTAGGTGCCCTTAAACTCTAGGAATTAAAAATATTTCCAACAAATAACATCGGAATTCGTATTTTAATTTGAACTGCAAATGAATGAGCCAAAAAGCCAACCTTTGATTTGATCTTCTCGAATTGGCAATTTTCAACATGAGTTGGCTTCACTGGTTCATCTGCTAACTGCTCTTTTCCCTGTTTTTGTTGTTTCTGTTTCTCTTGGGGCAGTTGTTGTCTATGCCTCCGGATATTGCCGAAATTGGTGATCAACTGTTGTTGATGATTCACTTGCTTAAAATATTGAAAATTAAATCATAATTAGATGTAGCGGCCAGGGCATTTAAGCGGCCAGGGCATTTAAGGGGGGCGTATAGAAAATTTTTAAAAAGTCAATTCTTGGGCTGGGTGCATTTTCGGAATTGATACATATGCCGGTTTTTAGATGTATTTTTCAAATTTTTGAAAAGATAGGAGCCGATGCATAAATAACACGAACATTATTCACGACTCTTGATCTCTGCGGTCTCGTCACTTCGGTGGATCGAAGTATATAGTCAGCCACAGATTTCCGAAATCCAGCTTTAATGCTAAAGGACAATGAAATAATTGTATAATTGTACCAATTTTCTGTCAAAAACCTTTCTAAAATCCATTCGGGCCGAACCACCATAGCACTTTTAGGCAAGAAGTTCCATTTTGAAGGGGCCATGGCACTGGAGATCATGTGGGTTGTGTGTTTGATGGTGAAATAATGGTGGTACTGACCGCCATTGGCCACAATCAAATGTCGCAAAGTTGAAGCAGACGGAACTAATTTGAAATTTTATCTTATTAAAAAAGGCAAGCCAACCTGTAAATCCATTCACAAAAATTGAAACACCCACAAATATGGTGGACTTTGGAGTGATTCCCCGATGCACTTGCCGTAACAATTTCCGCCTTTTGAGTTCCATATATTCAGCCTTAATGTTCGCAATTAGAAGATGAATTATGATAAAAATAAAAACCATTCTAGAGCAGTGCCAACACATTATATTTATACCAAATCAACCATATATTTTATAAAAAAGCTTACAAAGGTTTGGATTTCCTGTCCATTTTCATTTTTTGGTGGTTCGACGTCGCAAATAAAAATGTCTGGATTGCTGCTACTTTGGAAACATCCATCAGATTTCGCCATTCACTAAAATCTTAAAGAATTGTAAATCGAAATCAAAAATTGGATTTACCGCTCTTTCATTTACACATATTTGCGACTGTGACAGTATTAACTATTAACTATAAGTGAGTATAATACAATACAAGTAAGGGTTAATTTTTTCCTGAAATTTTATATGATTAATGATCAGGATCGACAAAGTGATAAGATTTTGCAACTTTGGATCCAATTATCCAAATACATAAGAAAAGAAAGGACCAGTTGGCCAAGGTATATAACTTTTTATAACTTTGGCCTAGCAAGCTTCAAAAAAAGTTTTCGGCCAGACTGGCCATAACATTGAGCCTTTTTTTAAAGACCCAGCCCCTATAGAATAGCTGGCTCATGAAACCGACCGAATTCCGCACTTTCCAGTGTTTCATTGTTGGTGTTTTGTAATTTTTTGTTTTGTATTTTTGTTTCACTGATCCATTTATTTTTTTACCTCGAATAAGGAATGAGGCCAGTTCATGAAATGAAACGAACAAAAAAATTATCAAAGAAAGAGGAAAAAGACAGATCGCCAACACAAAAATACTTTCAAAAATTGAAACTACGGATCCATTATTTTTTCTGCCCAAAAGTTATCGGACGTGCTACAGTACCAATGAGCACTCTTTTTCTTTTTCATGAGCATTCTTTTCGTTTTCTTCAACACTTTTTCATGAGCATTCTCTCGTTTCAGCGAACACTTTTTTTCGTTTCAAATAAAAAATCCATTTCCAACTTTTGGGTAGAAAAAATAATAGTACAGTAACAACCGATCCTATCCTATACTGAAGGAAAGTTTTGGCACTAGTTAAAAAGTGTTTACTTTTGGGACTCTAATATTTTTTGAGTCCCGGGACTCAAATTTTTCCCCGTAGTCTTTCTAAAAATGATCTCCCTAGGGTAGTTTTGGACGCTGAATCCGATTCCGACTTCCTTTTTTACCTAATGCGTTATCTGACTTCACTTTTTGACGCTGAAGTCAGAATTTTTTTCATTTTTCTTCAGAATTTTAGAAGAAAATTTCTTGACGTCAACATCAGAAAGTGACGTCAAATGAAGCATTAAATAAAAAAGGATGTCAGAATTGGATTCAACGTCAAAAATTACTCCAGAGAATAAAAATTTTTGAGTCCCGGGAAACACTTTTTAACTAGTGCCAAAGTTTTCATTGTAATAATTTCCGATATTCACATGTTCAAACGATTTGTGGTAAAAAAATTAATGGACCAATTTCACTTTGAATTTATTATGTTTTTTAAAGATTTATTTTTTTTTTGAATAAATTATTGAATTTATGTACATATATCGTAAAAGAACAAATGATGGAAGGTATTCTGCGGTCGCTAGAGCAAGATCAATTTAAATCCATTTTTGAGGTTGAGCGAAAACTTTGAAACGAATAAAAAATTTACCATATTATAACCCCCCATTACTCTTCGTTTCAAAGTTTTCGCTCGACTTCAAAAAATGGATTTTGCTCTAGCAACCGCAGAATAAAGAAAGCATGGAATAAAATGAAAATCCCTTTAGATCATAAATGACTGTGTCAATAAAATCGGCGCAAAAATTCCATTAAATTAAAAATTTATTTTTGGCTCTAAGATTTTATGAAGAGCAAGTTTTCCTCGGCGCTAGTTAAAAGGCGGCCCATCTTGAGACTCAAACTTTTTTTTGAGTCTCGGGACTCAAATTCATTTTATTTTCATTGTTAATAATATTTTATTGATCAACATTGTAATTTTCACACAACTTTCTGTTTTTAACCTGACAGCAAAATGCTTGACCGCCTGAAAATTGAGAGCAAGTTAGGTTATCTGCCAGTATGAAATACTGGCGGCACAGAAATCTGCCAGTATGAAATACTGGCGGCACAGAAATCTTTGTTTTTTTATATATATTTCAATTCTAAAATTACGTTTAAAATCGTTTTTAGAATAAAGAATTAACAATAAATAAATAAAATATCAATCAAAATGAATTTGAGTCCGAGACTCAAAAAAATTTAGAGTCCCAAAATGGTCCACTTTCGAACTAGCGCCCATATTTCGACAGAATGCACGGACAATGGGGGAACATTTATTCGATGCTTTTGTTAATTTATTGCATGAATCATACAATATTGAATAAAAACTATTTGGAGTACCGAGACTCAAAAAAAAGTTTGAGTCTCAAGATGGGCCGCCTTTTAACTAGCGCCTTTTCCTCTATGAACTTTCTCTATGCACCTTTTCTCTGTGTATTCTTTTGCCGTACATTTATTTCTCTACCACTTCAGTGAAAGATTCGCTTCATAAAATTTAAAGCAGTTCAATCGACGCCCAGTGTTCTGTCGAATTTTTCTGTCGAATTTTGTCGAATTTTTGTCGAACTGTCGAATTTTTGAAAAATTGTGTCCATGACCATTCTATCTGTAAGATGTTCATCTGCAGTTGATCCTGTTCCGAGCTGCTCCTCCGCTTGAATGAATACTCCATGGGCCTCCGATTTTAGTCCCCTTGCTATCATCCCCTCCCCTGCTGTTCTGAAATTCTCAGTCCCTCCGAAGTCTGCTAGACTACAAATGGGCATTTTAATTTTTCTTTCGCATAATAATGATCATCGTATCTCTGATCTCCGGCGGTGTGCTCGTGCTATACCATGAACACATGGTTGTTGTTGTTGCTTCTCCGCGGACTGACTGGGTACCTGGCCTTGCCACTCGTTTGTGGCGGGGTCGCGTAAGATTCCTCGCTGGCTTCTACTCTCTCTGCTTGTCCCTCCAAATCCCATCGAGGAGTTGCATAGGCCAGAATATATCTTAAAGTTTGTTGAACCAAAAAGGTCGCAAAATTATTTAAATAAATACCAACTGAATGCTTCTTACCGTTTGTCCTTGAGAACTTTGCAAATGTAATTGCTGAAAAAGTGACTTTTGGAGGCATAGTCAGTCAGCCCCGTGACCACTTCGAAGCTCGTGTTGAAACGTCGTTCGGCAAATGACTCAAGGGGAGACAATCCAGGGAATCCAACCCACGGATACTTTTCCCTTCCCATAAACACCGAGAAACCTGTACGGTATTGGAAATCCTTTGGATGTTGCATCGGTGGAAGTTAGGGATGGAGTTGACGAGGTGTTGGTAGGCCTGGTGCATGGTCTCCTCCAACTGGGCATTGCAGCACATGAAATCTGAGATTGTCGGGGTGAACCATTTTGAGGTGATGGTGACACTGACTGCTGTCGTCCGTGTAGCACTCGGGCAGCGGGTACTGGGACTTCCATTTTGGCCCGGGAACAGCAGGGGCAACTCGGCCTTTGCTGGCGTATGAATTCTGCTGGAGACGGGGTTCAGCCCGTTGTTGTTGGTAGTTCGTCGAATAGGTGGGGCGAACGGCAGAAGTCGCGGAATATTGCGACTGTGTTTCATGGTAGTTGAGCCGTGCTGGCGCTACTCTTCACATTCACACAAATACAGTAATGATTTTGTTATTTTCGGATAATTCGCACTCACTGCACAGCTGTTCTTGGCTGTTGTGGGTACTCTTGTCGCCAAGCTGGATGTTGGAATTGCGCTGGTTGGCTCTGAGATTGATCATTTGATGACTGTGGTCCAGTTTGTGGAATTGCATTGTATTGTTGCTGGGGTTGAGGCTTAAATGAAAGGAATTGGAAACTTGCAGACTGACTGTGACACTGTCGCGCAAAAGCCAACTTACGTAAGCTGCCGCACTACTCTGCTGAGCGCAACTCCCGCCCCCGCACCTTGCGCCCCCACCACCTCCGCATCGCCCACCGCAACAACCTCCGCAACCACAGCCTTTTCCGGATTATGAATTGGTTAGCTAACTTTTGATTCCCAAATGACTCCCCCGCCTCCCTCGCTTCCCCTCCCTTACTCATCTGGGTCGTGGTGCTCCTCCCTTACTTTGTCTCTTGCTCCGGCTCCGTGCCAACATCAGCGAGCATCCCAGCCCATTGTCTTCTGCTGCTCTCTTTTCTTGATCATTTTCGGACAAAATTGGCACCGATCCATTCGGAAATGGTCTGATCGGGTCGACGAACATTTGTCGCAGCAACAATTGGTTGCCATGCACATTGACGCGTCTGATGGGGAGGCCGCTGGGGGCAGCACTGAACTTGGATGGGCCAAGCTAAAATGAACCGAGAGAATTTGAAAGCAAACAGAACATTACTTCTTTCGATAATTCATTGTTTCTGAATTTAACGTCAGAATCTGCTCCGAATGATTCCATGGCCAACAGCAGAAGAATGATCATGGCTGTATGGCCAAGGAGCACCATTTTAAGCCAAAATTTATAGCTCGTTGAGTGCTTAAATAATTCATATTAAGGGCGATTTAGAAAGGAAAGGCATCTGATGATTGTGGACAGTAGATTAATGTTTATGAGTAAAAGGACAATGAAAGCGGGGAATGCATTAGAGCATATAGGTATGTACCATGGTCTATGGACATTGATCATTATCAAGATCACGGGATCCGATGGATAATTGAATTTGGTTAAAGAACCATAAAGGATGGGCAATCTTGCTGAGGCGAAACATTTATGGACAACTGATTGTGGGGGGGGGGGAGGGGGAGGATTGTGGGGACGAGCAGGCGATGAATGAATGGATTGGATGGATGGACGAAGAGCATCTGGAGAGCCAGCAGGAAGGACAATGTTGGACATTATGTTGCGGGGAGGGGGGAATTGTGATCAGTGCGCAACATCAATTGAGCTGTGAGCTGATCAGTTGGACAGAAAATGATGCATGTAGAAGAAGAAGCAGCCGAGAAGGGTCAACAGCAGCAGCACAAGCAGAACAAAACAAGCACATTTTGGCATAAGCAAGAACATGGATGGAATTGTTTGAAACAGCGGAAGAAACAGCGGAAGTTGCATAAGATTCATTGGAAAATGATGATCAATGAATGATCAAGGGGATCGTTGGAGCAATCATCGGCAGAATGCATTGATCGCAGCGAAGCAAAAGGAATTGGTCGGCAATAAAAAAGCCCAAAATTCTGGCGTTCGCTCTCCTCCCTCTCCCTCCACGATCTTTCTTCCATCTCATCCACAAATTACAATGAAACACTTTTGAGGGAAAAGCGGATTTACGTAAAGAGGAGGAGGGAGGGGAAGAGGGATCAGCATCTTGTGGAAAAGCCAAATCTCTCCGTTGTTCGCTAAATGATTTGAATAGCAAAAAAAAGTAAAGGAAATTCACGGATGGGACGAACGATAAAATGATTGATCTGAATATTGGGAAGCAAAAAATGGTCGAGTTGTAATGTGGTCACACCGAAGATTATTGAAAATTCCTTAGGGATAATACCGAATATTCTTGATGTGTAGAACAAATACTTGAGCAGATACCGTTTATTTTTGCCCATAATGACGAATATACAACTTGGACTTCGTCCCTTCTCCCCTCTTCCCATTTCCCATTCCATTTTATATTCAAATCACTCATGGAAAATCGTAGAATTTGCATTTATTTTTCCTCCTCTCCTCCTCCGATTGTTTCTCTCCACAGCCCATTTGTTCATTCTCGCAAAAATTGCCAATTCGGTGGCCACACCCTTCCTCCTCCTCCTCCCCTCCTTATTAATTGGGCACTCATTATTACTTTTACTTCTCCCATCTTCCCACTCAAACGCTTCAATCATTGCTCCCCATTTTGCCACATTTGACAATGTTTTTGCAAAAACACGCAAGACATGCGACCAATCGGGGAGAGGGATGGTTGGATTCATTCCACTCAAGATTGGCCTAATTAGGCTGACTCTCTCCTCCCTCCGCTGTCCCTTAACATCCGACCCTTCTATTCCATTTTATTGACATTTCCCGCCCAAATGGATCGACTCAGTAGACTGATCACCGATCGGATCCGGATCGAGAACTCGCTGACCAGGGAGATCCTTGCAGAGTTCTCCGGCACTTTCTTTCTGCTGGTCAGTGTGAATGTCTCCGGCAACCGATCGATCGGTCCCCGATTCCTTAGCTGATCGGCATTTCCGCCAACATCCAGGCCGCGCAGGGAGATGGGGGCCAGCTGATTATCGCCTTGGCCTGGGGCATGGGCCTCGCCTTTGGCGTGTACATGTCCGCCCAAATTTCGGGTCCGAACACTCATTTGGCCATCATTTTCATTATCAGCTCCCCCTTCCCTCTCCCTCTCTTTCCTCAGGCGGACATCTGAACCCGGCCATTTCTTTGGTCGAAATGGTCCGTGGCTCCATCTCGCCCCTCCGGTTTGCTCTTTACCTTCCGGCTCAATTGTTTGGCGCTTTCCTGGGCAGTGCATTTGCCTTTCTGGGCCATTTCGGTGATTTAAAAATTGGCCAAATGAGTGTCTTTGATTTTGCTTTTCTTTCAGATAATTGTCAACAAATTCGTTCCATGGATTCTGGTCAACTCATTTTCGGTAAATCCTTAAATAAAGTTTCCTATGATCAGAGCAAGCTTAATTTGCACTCCTTTTGTTATGAGACAAAAGCACATCTGATTATAGTTGAACCACAAAGCACCGGAAAGACCGGAAAATATGATAACACCCGTGTTTGGATTTCCGGTGTTTTATGATAGTGTTTTTTTTCGCTTCAAAGTATTTTCGACCTCAAAGGATAAATTGATTTCGCTCTGGCAGCCGCAGAATATATCTACGATAAAAATTGGGCGCCGATTGAATTGCTTTGAACCTAGAATTTTATGAAGCGAATCTTTCATTGAATGACAGAGAAAAATAACGGAAAAAGAGTACACAGAGAAAAAATGCAAAGAAAAAATTCATAAAGGAAAACTTCCTCTTCATAAAATCCTAGAGCCAAAAATAAATTTCCAATTCAATGGAATTTTTACGCTGATTATATTGTCCACCACTTTTACAGCCCAACTGTTCGCCACCTATCCAGGCCCCAAAATCACCTTGTGGGGCAGTATTGCAGATCAAGTAAGCTTCCGATCAGTTTGGTCGGTCCTTTTCCTCACTTCGTTCCTTCCTTGTTAAGCTGATCGGAACAGCAATCCTGGCCGCCTGTGTTTGTCTGATCACCGACAAGCGAAACAGAGTTCCGGCGGGGCTTGTTCCCCTGCTGGTTGGCCTTTCCCTCGCAACGGTGAATTTATGTGTTGTGTGTTGGCTGGTTTCGGCTTCGTCTGATCATTCTGATCCCATCCTTCCCATAATAACTTATTCTTTACTTATTCTTTCCTCCTTTCCTTGTCCATTCCTTTCCTTTCAGATCGCTCTCACTTTCGGCAAAAATGGCGCATTCGCAATCAATCCGGCCCGGGACCTTGGCCCTCGACTGTTCATTCTGTGCCTTGGACTTGGCTGGGAAGTGTTTAGGTTCCATTGGGACTATTGACCTTGCATACTGTACATACTCTCTTGCTATACTGTACTTATCCTTCCCCAGCAACAACTACTTCTACTTCTGGATCCCAATGGCTATTCCCTTCCTCGGGGCTCTGATCGGCGCCTGGCTCTACAAACTGTTCATCGGAATCCATGGGCTGCAGGAACAGCTCGAGATCAGTGGCGCCAAATACCCACGGGATGATCGGGGCTACAAGGTGATTGATTGGTCGGGCCAAGGCTGATCAGGATCAATCACTTTGTCACTTGCAGGAATACACCTCCAACCCCTCCTCCATCGGTGTCTCCGAGCAATTGGTGGGATTTGGCCCGACTTTATCCCGGTGAATAAGCAATTGGATTGTGATGGACCAATGACCAAAGCTGTTCATTTTCCCTAATTTGGACTATAATGTTTTGCGTATTTTTGATCATTATCTACATTATTAATCAATGAATTTTTGGCTTTGAAAATGGATTGGCGCCCTCGTTGCCGTGGCAACATTTTCTTCAACTTCCGATCCAATTGGGCCACTATCTATCTTTCAGCCAGTTCGTCGTCATCAATTTTGCTTCCCCATTTCCTGCTGCTGTTTAACAATTTGATATCACCAATGTTCGGGTATAATGCATTCATTCTTCATCTTCTTTCTCCCCGGAGTGGGCGTGTCCCTTCACCTTATCTATATTAATTGTCTTCCAATTGCTTATGGTTGCAGAAAATCGCTTTGAAAAATTTTTAATGAAAGGGATTTTCGAACTTTTTTAGACACGCATTTACATATGCTGCTGTTTTTCTCGTATGCCTAGATATGATTTTGGGATTCCAGAATAATCAAGAGGTTTCCTCTTCCACAATGGAACACACTCAAATATAGCGATTTAACTTTATAACTTATTATTTAGTCACTAAAACTCTTTTTCTCCCATTTCAATCAAAATTCGGCAGTGCCTTTGGTGTGCCAACAAATATTTGCTTTTCCGTTTATCCGCTGCTGTTGAAATGTCATCATGAGAGATATTCCATTCCTTGTTCTGCTTATCTAGATCCATTCATCAAGCTCTATGTACTCCAAAGAGCAATCCCTTGAATGTTTCAGCATCGACACATCTCGGGCAAGGAGGTATGTGCCAAGTGCGAAAATGAGAAAGCAAACGGGACGAGTAATCCTTTGCCGCCCGCCCCCTCCCCACTTATTTGACTTGGGATATCCTTTATCCCTTTGTTCCCCCTTCTTTTCCATTGATCCCCTCCCCTCCCCCCATCATCCAGCAATTTGGCCGTTGTTTCGTTTTGTGCCAAGAAATTGGGTCTCCGGGAGTTCCGTGAGCCACGCACAGATGGGCAGCATTGCGATTTGTACTGGCACAGTGTGGTCCTCGCGGACATGAAGAGCATTGTGAAGGACGGGGCACTGGTGAACAAGTTCCCCGGTGGGAAAAAAACAATGCAAAGGCAACAAATGGAACTTTTGATTCAAAGGGATGACGGAGCTGGCCAAAAAGGTGTCGCTGACCCAGGCGATCCGATCCATGCGCGAGCTGTTCCCGACTGAATACGCCTTCTACCCACAGAGTTGGATCCTCCCGGCCCAATTGGACACTTTCAGGGAATACTGTGGCCAATTGCGGGACCAAGGAAAGGAGTCATTTTTCATCGTGAAGCCAGATGAAGGTGGCGAAATTTTTCAATTCGACACATAATAATTGAATTGCAAATTTTTTAATATTAATTAGTGAATATGATTTACTCATTCGGTCGCTGGTATTCTTTTATGATATGATCCCCTGCAGGAGCCCAGGGGATGGGCATCTACCTGGTTGACTCTGATGAGCAATTGAAGGCCACGGACTCAAGACATTTGGTCCAGGAGTACGTGGCCGATCCGTACTTATTGTCGGACGGACTCAAGTTTGATCTTCGCATTTATGCCGTTATCAAAAGCATCAATCCATTGTCCATTTATGTGGCGAGAGAAGGTGGACCCCTTACTACAGAGATACACATGTATGACACATATTGTATTATCAGGGATGGCCAGGTTCTGCACGGAACGGTATGTTCGTCCTAACCCGGGCAATCTCGACAATCTGTATGCCCATTTGACCAACCACTCGCTGAACAAGGTCAACGGTGCCTACGTGCACAGCAAATCCCTCAGGGAACAACTACGGGGTGCTTACCGTAATCCGATGGGGAACACACCGTGTCAGAGTTCAGGGAGCAAACGCCTCTTATCAACTGTGTTCCACCAGATGGAGCACAGGGGGGTCAAGACCAGACACCTTTGGCGGGAGATCAAGTTGATCGTCGTCAGAACTGTGCTGACCATGGTGCCGGAGATCATGCTGAACCATGAGCACGAGTTCGGGGGACTGCGGGCCAACCAGACCCCACGGTGCTTCCAGGTGGTCCATCTGGATCCATTCCCGGGGACTGTTCCCTTCACTCCATCAGATCATGGGCTTCGACATTCTGATCCGCCAGGATGGTCATCCCGTGCTGCTGGAAGTGAACTCGGCTCCTTCGCTTTGCATGGATCACAGTCTGACTCTGGTCAATGGGCCAGAACTGTCCCAGGGGGATACAGCACAGTCCCATCTCCCAATGCGCTCTATAGTTGACGAAGTGATTAGCTGATCCAACTTCATTGATTGAGATTTGTCCCCTCTAAGATGATCAAAATCCCCCTGGTAGGGGATTGTCTGCTATTGGTGCTGGACCAATTGGACCATCATTATCTTGTCAGAAAAACAAAAATAAAAGTGCCAACATCGGAACGAATGGGGTGACTTTAAGTTGGAACAGAAGGGGCAAAATGAACTTCAAATTCCTATTTGAGCATAGTTCCCAAGCCTTTGGCAATTTCTAGTCGATGGGCCGAAAATCAGTCGCCGGATTCCATGGCCAATTTCTACGGCACGGGACCAGCCTTGGGCAAAATGGATCTGAAAATGGCAAATGGATCTGAAAAAGCTGAGGATGGTCAGGGACTGCTGACGAGGAAGGTCCAGAGACAGAGACCGCACCTGTCCGAGGCAAAATCCAATGGATCCGATGCCGAAACCCAAACTTTTGGCATTGGTTGTTCAGATATTTCCTGCCCGTTATGGCCAGATCAGCAAACATCTGCTGGTCCTGACCCGGGCCGTGTATTTGTACCTCCAATTTGTGTCCGTCCGCCACACCATTCTGATCTCATTGCCAGCACTTAAAGCATTTCTCAGGCAAAAGGGTCAATTTATTCTTTAACCTCGATAAATTGCTTGAAGAAAATGCGAATTGGCCAACATCATACCCCCCCAAAAAATGGAAACCGAATTTCGCGACATCAACATGTTCTTCAACAGTACCGGCAAAACTTTGGCCTCTGGAGCCCCGGCTTTGCCATTCCATGGATTTATACAGGTATTCTTCGGAGCATGACCTTTAGTTTCATCTGACATGCTTAAATATTCCATTCCCCTTTGATTCGAAGTTCCTTTTCGACATTGCCAAGAGTAAATTTCCTGACGAAGAAGGGCAACTGTTGCCCTCCGTCGTTCGGCTGTTCGACCATTGCGATTCGGCACTTGGTCGGTACGGAGTGCGGTCAGCCAGGTTAAGACATGCTGAGCTATCAGAGGACAATGATGATGGCACGCGGAAGGGACGAAGAATGGACGGGGATAACAGCAGGTGGTAGTCACGGGGACTCGCCGCTCTTGCCCAGGGAACACGGGAAAAT
>LDKF01000269.1:39717-58075 GCA_001026735.1 Rotylenchulus reniformis | reverse complement strand
ATTGAACAATACAATTCCTCGACCCGCTCAATTTTTCACAAAACCGCATGAATGAAGAATGGCGATGAAAAGATGGGAAAGAGGGTGGGGGTCAACTCATCGCCGGTACAACTCATCGCCAAGGCTTGTAACTTTTGTTCAAACCAAACCTAGAGAAACGATTTTGGTGTCAAAAGATAGAGCATTAAAATAGCTACAAAATGAGCCTAAGCTCATCCGAATTGGCCCGCTGCAAAAAAAAGTTATGGCCAAAATATCGCTATTTTTTCAAATTTTGGCCAAATTGAGAGTATTTTGGGCACAATTTTTTTGCTGTGGGCCAATTCGGAGCTTAGGCTCATTTTGTAGCTATTTTAATGCTCTATCTTTTGACACCAAAATCGTTTCTCTAGGTTTGGTTTGAACAAAGTACAAGCCTTGGCGATGAGTTGTACCGGCGATGAGTTGAGCCAGCCCGGGGAAAGAACAAAGAAATGTAAAAAGGGACAAATCATCAAAAAGTGGGAATAGATCGCCAAAAAAATCAACAAATTCAAATACGATACGAAAGGTCACAAAACGTCAAAATCACTTTTATCCAACATCCGCCCCTTTGGACAAGACGGTCCCTCGTCTTCCAGCCAAGAACAGCGCCGCAATTCAGCTGTCAACCAACAAAAGGTCGTGGTACTTGTTCGGTTTAGGTCCCACAAATAATTTCGCAAATAATTTCTCCGAAATTTTTTGGCTTTTGTATTTAGAGGTTTTCAGGGGTGTAGAATCCGATTCTACCGTCAGAATCGAGCTATCATTTAATATAGTAAATGATGAGAAATACGTGTGAGTCTGGGCGCCCAAAGCCGAGGTGGCTAGGGAAGTCAGGGCCCCGAGGGAGACAGGGATTGGAATCACCGTTTCCGGCGTCCAAGGTCCTTGGCCGGGCTTCGAGTGGGCGCTGGGCCCATCCTCCACCCGCTCTTGGCCGGCCACCGAGTATCCGCCGCCCCTCGGGAGGTCCCCCCCATTTGAGGACAGCATGAACACTCGGGTTCCCTCGCCCCGGTCCTCAGCACCCGTTGCGCAGTGATCAGCGTGCTGATCAGGTCCACTCCCAGTGGCCAACTTCACCAACTCTCCCATCGTGTTCGGGCGAGCCGTACCCTTGTATGTGGAAAGCGTGCCTCCGAGTCGTTCCGCGGACTTTCGTCCGGTTCCGGACTTCTCATCCCCGAAATGCTGCTCGAACTTCCTGGGGGTGCCCTCCTCCTCTCCTACCACGTTCGGCCGCCCCCGGGCCTCAGAGCCCTCGGGCGAGGCCTTGGCGGGGCCTGGCGACGCCTGGCGGGGCCCGGCGACGCCGGGTGGCGCCGTCGCCCAAAGCGGCATGGGCTCCGCAACGTGAACCTCCGATCCGGGATCAACTCGGATTGGAAAAGGTGATTTCTTGTTTTCGGGACTGAGTCCCACCTGTAAGAGGGTTTCAGGGCTTGACGCCCGATCCCTGCTTCTCGCGAGATCGAGGCTCTTCCGAGCCCTCTCCCGGATCCACTCCATCATCTCGGCCTTGGTCCCGTAGATGTTGGGTTCGGGACGTCCAGGATCTTTCTCGGACTTAGTCCGGTCCACGCTCAACTCACCCGAGTGGGCGGGTAACTTCTTGTTTTCGGGACTGAGTCCCACCTGTAAGCTTCTCACTCTCGTTCCTCCCGGGCACTTAGCCCCCTCCGCAACTCCATTCACGCCAGGTGCCGAAGCACCGCGGTCCTCATGGCACTTTCGGCCAAGTCCGCTGCTCTCGTCCCGTTCCGAAACACCCTTATGGCGTCCTACCCGGACGTCGGATACGGCGATGGAGCCCCCACGGCCCAGCTTCTCAGCCCCACAGGCGCGGTCGATGGTCACCGAAGACATGATGAAATATTAGAAGTGCTCTGTTGTCGCGTTGCAGAACTCAAATAAGAATGACTCCTTGGGAAGGATCCTTTCTCTTCCTGTCCATTGCCTTAAATCTCCTCCCGTCTCCCCCCATTGGGGTGGGCGGGGTTCCGACCGGTTCCGGCACGAAAAGCGCTTGGTTTCCGCACGAAAGTGCAGGAAACGGCGCTAATCCGTCCCTTTGAACTGTGAATGTGCCAGGTGGGCGCGTTCACGTCTGTTTTCTCTTTCTTTTCCCGCCAAAACTGCGGGGTCCTCTTTTCCCCGCCACCATCCAGCCGGCGGCCGTGTGTGTCTCTGACTGTCTGTCACACACACTATTTCCTCTGTTTCCCTTTCTCTGCCCCGCGGGTCCTTTCCTTCCTTTTCTGGAATGCCTCTTCTTTTCTCGCCATTTTGGCGGGTCCCTCTTCCTGGGTTGTTTGTTTATGCTTCCATGCAATTGTGCATGGGAAGTGGTCAATGATCATCCGACCCTTTGAGTTGTCGGTGTCCAGCGGGGGTGATGGGGCTGTGTCCCATCACACCTCCCCCTTGGCGCGGAAGTGCGTCCTCGCACTTCCACCAAGGCTTTGGGTTTACCCGAAGGCAATAGTGGTACATAGTGGTACATAGTGGAACGTAGTGGAACAGGGTGGTACAAAGTGGTACGTAGTGGTACAAAGTGGTACAAAGTGGTACGAAGTAGAAAGGCCTGTGGATGCCTGAAAATGGATGCCTGAAAAGTTCGAAGAACTTCCCAAAGGGTAATTTCTGGTTTTAAGTGCTGAGCACAACTTGAAAGGTGATCCCATATCTGGCGATAATGGGACATAGTGGTACATAGTGGAAATAGTGAAGAGGCTAGAAGAAGCCTAGAACAGAGCGAGGAAAAAATGCGCACTAGTGTGTGAATTTCTGGTTTTTAGTACTGAGTACAGCTTGAAAAGGTGACATCGGCCTGTCAGGCGATAGTGGAACATAATCCACAAGGCCAGAGGAAGCCTGAAAAATTCAAGGAACTTTTCAAAGAATAATTTCTGGTTTTTCGCGCTGAGCGCACCTTGGAAACTCACCTACGAACCTAGTGACTAGTGCCCGTTAGATTCTAACCCTGCCATCCTCCCTAGCGGGATTCTGGGGACCAGATTACAGAATCAATGGACATAGTAGGCAGAGTGACCATTTTGGGTCTACTGGATCCAGTGAGCACAGTGAACCTAGTGGACATTGTAGACTCACTGTCCAGAATGGGCTTCTGGGGCACAGTGGACACAATGAGCATTATGAACATTGTGGGCCCAGTGAGCACAGTCATCACGTCATCAACGGTCCCATCATTGTCCTTGGCCGGCTCCAGGCGCACCTGCTCCACCTGCTGGTCTCGAAGCACCGA
The DNA here is from genome assembly GCA_001026735.1 of Rotylenchulus reniformis. NCBI lineage: Eukaryota > Metazoa > Nematoda > Chromadorea > Rhabditida > Hoplolaimidae > Rotylenchulus > Rotylenchulus reniformis. The sequence continues at coordinate 54,786 of LDKF01000269.1, read as the reverse complement.
GCATCCAGTGGTTGTCTCTCCCCGGCCGCGTGTCAGCCGTGAAGGCCAGGTTTGCGTACCGAGTGTCCATCAGGACCTGGCCATGCTCTGAGTAAACCAGAGCAGTTTCGGCAGGTTGTGTCATCAACCAGTTCAGGTAGTCCCGGTACTGGTTACCATTCACGGGCGGTGAGACCGCCGCGGTCCTATTGACGTATCTCCCAACCGCCGCCAGGGGCTCCGTGTTGGGGTCCGCCAGTGACTGGTTGAACTTCTCGTGGAGGAAGTCCATGTTTCCGATCACGAATGCGGCTTCTCTTGCTCGGGTGAAGGCCACCGTCGCAATCTGGGCCTCATGAACGAATTCCCTGATCACAGTCCGTCCCGGCTTTGGCCTTGGCGAGCTGGTCCGAGTTGTGATCAGAATCACAACGTCCGCCTCTTGTCCGATGTATGAATGGACAGTCCGTACCTCCACTCTGCGGTTTTCTGGAGGTTGGTCCGGTTCTGCATCAAGCAGTCTTGCCACCACGCCCTCCATTTTCCGCGCGGTCCCAACGTAGAAGCAGACCACCGTCACTGATGCGTGAGGTGCTCGCCTTCTGAGCATTGCCAGAATGGACTCTGCTACCCGTTCCTGTCCGGGGTTGGACCAAGAGGTGCCAACCGCCTGTGATTCCATGTCCTGTAAGTGGATCAGGGAGATCGGAGATCTCCGAGAAATCACGGGGATGCGATGGTCCTCCACCATCGTTCGGGCATTCGCCTCCCCGAGTCCGTTTTCCACATCACCCGCGTAAAACGCGTAGCTGATGGTCGGCACCATGTCCCTGTGGAAGCGGTAGACTTTCTTCAGGGTCATGGTCTTATTCTCGAGCCATCGATTGAAGAACGCTGCAACAGAGTGCATGCCGAACTTGAAACAATCGCTCTCTTCCCAGTCCGGTTGCACGTACGGCTGCAACTGATGGATGTCCCCTGTCACTACCAACTGGTCGATGTTGGTGGCCCAGATCAAGTTCTGGACGTCCACCATCCGCACCATTTGGCATTCATCAACCATAAGCAGGTTGAAGTCCGTGAGCAGCTTGGTAAGCTGCTGTGCCTTTGCGACCGTGCACACCACAACCTTGATGCGGTCGTCTCGCATCATGACCATTCTGGTCATTTTGTCATCGTCCGTCAAGTCCCCCGGGTGTTCCGTTTTGTTACGGACATAGCTCCTGCAGAGTTCCAGCTGTGCTTCCGTCAGCATTTCCTGGTCCATCAGACCATTCTCACGAAGGCGAATCAGTTCCTTAACATGGGCCACCACCCCAATTTTGTTAAGAAGTGCCTGATTTGTCCGTGGTCCATGCTCCCGAGCATGTTCGGCAATCATCGAGTAAGTCGACTGAATTGCCAGGATCGACGGGATTACTCGGTCCGTTCCGTCAAGCAAGCCCTTGGCATTGCAGATCGCTTCTGCCAAATGCAAGGCTGCCAGGTTTGTCACGGCCACTCCAAGGATCCCCTCCTTGGGTCGGCTGTCCTCCATGTACTTTGCCAACATCGCCAGCAGGAAGGTTTTACCCGATCCTGCTGGGGCCTGTACGAAAATTCCAGGATGAAGCTTGAATACGGTTGCTGACAGAGCCAGTCTCTGCTCATCATTGAGCGGCTGGTCCTCAAAAAGCCTCCGTACCAGCTCGATCCGGTCCTGGATGCTCCTGGCCTTTTCCCACATTGGGATGCATCTGGCCAGATAGGCCAGTTGTCCTTCCATGTCCTGGGGTATCTCCACGGGGATCTCTTCACCTTTCTTGGTGAGGTCCTTCGGTGGCTCGTGGTACTTTGGGCAGTCACCCAAAGACCGCGGCGCGTCCCGGTTGGCGACGGTTATCTCAAGCGATGACTTGACATCGCTAGTGGGGATGAGTGTGCAGAGCAGCTCCGTCCGCATGGATTGGAAGCCTCCTGCCCACCATTCCACCGTCAACTGGGGCAACGGACAGTTCGCGAGGAGCGAGATCCGTTCCTCCAGGCCAGTGGCCTGTTCATCAATGACCAACCGCAAATCTTTGTGGTGTGGCCATTTGAGGTCCAACCATGCTTGTTCTTCCTCCTTGGAGACCGACTCTTCCTCGGGCAATTCCCCGTCCTCTGCGGGTTCCGGCACTTCTGCCTCGTCCCTTCTCAGGAGGTCCGCCATGCCGCGTGCCAGTTGGTTCAGATCCGGATTACCATCCTGATCCTCGCCGGTCGGCTCGTGGTCCACTCCTCGGCCATATCTCTCCACGATACGACGGAAGTGGACGTGTTGGATTCTACCCTCCGGTGCAAGCACCGCCTGGGTGACCACTGGGAACATGGTTTCCCAGTCACTGCCCTTTCTTCTCTCCAGCTTGGCCATGGCGCCCGGTTGGAGGTATTTCATGCAAGCCGTCACGTCATGTGAGCTGGGCTTTGTCCATGTGGGTACAAAGGTGTAGGACCGGTTTTCGCCGAGATCTGAGATCTCACCCGGTATCTTCACTCTTTGCATCTCCTGAACGAATTTTTGCCGTTCACCCGCAGAAGCCGCGGTGTTGGCCATTTTGATCACATCAAAGTCCCGGCGGAATGATTGTGGGTTGTGGTCCCCACTTCCCAGTCCTTTGTTCTGCTCCATTGTGGCCAATGTGGCCGGAGGCAGCAGCTCCAACCACATGAGCACACATTCCCCTCTGCTCGCATAATCAGCAAAGTCTGACCATGTGGCAGGGACATTCAGATCCCCGATGAACAGGGTCTGGTTCTTCTGAGTCCCGTACGCGTTGATCCACGCATACTGTCCGACCTTTGGCGCTCTGGTGAAGCCACCAGGGTGCGATCCATCCAGAATGTGGGCATTTTTGGCTGAGCCGCCCTTCTGGAAGTGCATCGAGGCGAACTCGGCCTCCCATATGAACTTGTTGTTTCTTGGGTTCGGTTCAAAGGTCTGGGTGATCGCCGCGACCTCCCTAATCTGCATCAGTCTTGATGGTCCTGACTTCTTGAATTTCAGAGCCAAGCAGCTGGGAATAATGATGTGCTGCTGCTGGCTCATGAAGTATCCCCGGGGGTCTGAATTTCCGGGTTGGAATTCTCTCGGGGTTCCCTTTGGCGTGAGCAGTCCGGTGAACTGCACTACCATCACAATGTCCCCAACCACGAGCCCACGGGCATCGTCTGGTCGGTCCACATGTCCGAATTGCATGAAGAGAGGGATGAACTGCGTCGCAGTTCTTGGCTCTGGGTTGGCCAAGATGCCGATGGCCAGATCCCCCACTCTCTTGCCAATGTAATACAACGAGTTGTTGTAGTTTTCAGGCATTTGATGTGCCATGTCCATTTTCGCTTCAAAGCCCAGTGCATGCTGACGAGTGAGGTCGCCTTGCTGCTGCGCTGGCTTGCCCTTGCTTTCATCACTCGTGGAGTACTGGGTACGTCCCGAGGACCCACGCGAGCGTCCGCTCACACCTGGCTTTGGCACATATCCTGCGCCCCTGGTCAGGCCACATCTGATCATCCCGTCTCCCGGAGGAGGGGAGTCCTCTCTCTTCACAATGTCCTTCGGCGGTCGGCAGGGATCTGCCTGACGTCCGCCACGTCCTCTCCCTCTCTGCGAGGTCCTGCCACGCTGGGCGCTTCTTGAGCTGTCCCGGCTTCTTTCGTCCCCGGAGGGAATGGCCCGAAAATCCACATGAGTGTATTCACGGCTGGTGCTAGCCGGTCCATGTCCTGACAATCCAAATGGGCTCTGCTGCTGAGCAGCTGTCGGTCTGGATGTCGACGGACCACCAGCTGGTCTCGGACCAAGCAGGTTCACTAAGGCACCGCTTGGTGCACTGCTTATGAAGGGCAGGAGTTCTCGCTCCCCGGCTGCGAGTCGGTTCAGGAGTTCTCCCATGATTTGCCCACGCAGTTCCTCTGAGATCACCGGGACTCCTGAGGACGTTCCCGGGGCCCCCATTGCTCTTGCTTCCTCGTTGACCCTTTCATCCAGTTCGCTGGCCGCAGTATACTGCTCGGTCAGGTCGGACAGGGCTTCCGAGTCCTGTTTCTGCCGACGCTTCGGCTGCTCCCGGGAGTTCTGGCGACTGTACATATGGTCAGCCGCCGGTCTCTTCCGGTCCCCTTGACTACCGCCAAAGTGGATGAGTCAGAACGGATGTGCTGACCTCCACCTCTCCCGGCTTCCGCCTGTTGGCGTTTCGCCTGGGCCCTGGCCAAGACTTCGCGTCTTGCGTCATCAGCGGCCTTTTTGATCGCAATCTTCGCAGCTTCAGTGGCTGCTTTGGTTGCTGCCGCTGCGGCCCTGAACATCTCACCTCTGGTGCGGCACCGCTCGGTGGGGTGTTTGCTCCAGCTTTTGCAGACACCACACCAGAACTGGCCGGTTTCGTCAGATTTCTGACGCTGCGGTACCGGTGTCCTCTCCCGCGGTGCTTGCCGCGCGGACCCGCCGCCTTTGCGGCCTCCACCTGGTGTCTTGCCACCACGATGTTTGGTGCCAACCTTGAGGAGATTTTGTGCTTCCTCCACCAGGTTGTCCATGGAGAGATTGTCCCCCATGTCCTCGATCAGTTCGATGGCATCATCGATTTGCTGATCTTCCCGATCGACTGATCGGTCTCTCTGTGGAGTGTTGTCCGGAAGTTTTGACCCTGAGGGTCCCCTGGACTGATCACCCTTGGTCGGGACTTTGAACGGTCCCAACATCTTGTCAAGGCGTTGCTTGAACTCCTCCCGGATGGGGTCCCTTGCGGCTTCACCGCAGATGCTTTGCATCTTTTCCCGGAAGCGCATTGATGCTTCCATCCTGGCGCGTTCCTGCTCCGCCACCTTTTCTGCAGTTGCCTTGCGGCGTTCTTGCTCCGCCGTAGGCTGTACTGCTCGAACTTGTGGCCTGGCCTTCTCCACTGTTTTGACAGTGGGTCCCTTGGGTTCGTCCACCTCCATTGCAGATACATCCTGCGGAGGGTGATCTTTCACTGGAGCCATGCCCGAATTCGGCTGGAGGCCCAGGACCTGCTTGAGCTGCTCGGATTGCTCCTGCAGTTCCAGGCTCGGTGGTATCCACCGCGGAGGTTTCTTCCTCCGTTTCTTCTTCATCCTCCTCCTCCTCAACTTCTTCTTCCGTGACCTCTTCCACAACCCTGTCGCCAGTGTGTGTCAGTTCGTCGCCACTGGACTGTTCTTCAACAGTGCCAGATTGGCTTGTATTCACGGTGTTGCCACCGGTCCCCTGATCCTGATCAGGATTTTCTCCGGAATGTTCCGGGTCCTTTTTCGAAGAAGAGTTTTTCTTCTCACTCATTTTCAATTTGAATTTGACTTCAAATTAGAAAAAAAATTTCTTGTTTTAAACACTGAGTGTAACTTGAAAGGTGGAAAAAAAATTTATTTCTGGTTTACAGCACTGAGTGCAACTTGAAAGAGCGATGAGCGTGTAGAGAGTTTTGTGAGCGCTGAAGTTCGCAAGTGTCTCTAGAAGAGTGAATTTGTGGAGCAAATGGCCGGTATTTAAAGGCCTTTGCTGCACACAATTCAGAGACAGACATTGCACTGAAAGAGAAATAGTGCACTGTCACAGATCAGAGATGCAGAGAAGAATGAGAGAGAATGCATTGATTCTCATCACTTTTCTGCGTCTCTGCCTGTTCCGTGCTGGATACTGTATGTATCGGCACGAATGACGATCACGCGCCAAATTCAAAATTTTTGAATTTTGAATGAGCGGTCCATTTTGCAAAATTTTGCAAAATTACTGTAATTTCGCCATGTTTTACATTACATGGGGCCAAAACACCCAGAATGAAGGGAAGTCAGGCATAAATGCCGACAATTCTTGATATATTGTGTTCTCACCCAAAATTTAAGCATTTTGGGGTCCTTTCTGGGCATTACCTCCCCCTTGGCGCAGGAATTGGCCGGGGTCCATCAGTGTGGCTGGTAATCCCGAAAATGGGCGGGTTTTCTCACAGTCCGACCAGTCCTGGTCCTTACCAAGTTTTCTTGGCATTCTCGGGTTTCGCCCGGACCTGTTAGAGTGGGAACTTGGTCCGTTCTCCGTTCTGGGCCCGATTCCGCCACTTTTGGTGGTTGAACGGCCAGTACCTTTTCACTTTGCTGATGTTCAGCATCCCAGCCGAGCTGGTCCAGCATGGCGTCACCTGGCTCATCGCCAGGTACGTCTTGAACTTCCTGGTCCACTATTTCGTGGTCCAGTGCCCGAAATTGTTTAATTTGGTTCATATGGACTCTCTTCTCTTCCATGTCCGGTTTCTCGACCGGGACAATGGAACAGTGGAGTCCATCGTCCTCTACTTTTTTTCACACGGAAGATTCCGGTCCAGAACGGTCTGAATTTCTGGAATTCACCGACTTTCAGTCGGTAGTTCCGGAAAGTGACCAAGTCACCCAATTTGATCGCCACGGGTCTGGCCCGTCGGTCAAATTGAGCGGCCATTTTCAGGGCATTTGCCCAGGCCGTTTCCTCCGCTGTCCGCCACGCTTTGGCCATGTTCATCGTGAGTTCCTCACGAAAGTCCCCCACTGCCCACGAATATCCCTGAGGGACCGGGTACAGTGCTTGGTCCGCCGGCAGGATCGGATCCCGCCCGAACATCAAATAAAATGGGGATTCCCCCGTCATGTCATTGACCGCCGTGTTGTAGCAGTACGCAGCTGCTGACAACAGGGTGTCAAAGTCCTCCCCTTGCTCTCTAGTCAATTTGGCGATGATGTCCCGCCATGTCCTGAATGACCTTTCAACTACACCATTGCCCTCCGAATGGTAGGGGGTGCAGAAGACCTTCCGGGTGTTTAGATCCCGGCATAATTCCTGAAATGAGTCCGCCCGGAACGTCGTGGCATTGTCCGACAGAAGTTCCATGGGGGCGCCAAATTTCAGTACCACCTCGTTCACGAACAATCTTGCGATTGTTGCGGACCTTGCGTCTGGTGCAGGCACCGAGACGACAAATTTCGTGAAACAGTCGATGAAGTTCACGATGTATTTGTTTCCCCTTGCCGTCGGTGGCATAGGCCCACACAGGTCCACCGCAACTCTCTGCATTACTGTCGTGTAATGCATCGGTCTGAGCGGTGCCTTGGGCTGTGCCTTTTTACGGAGTTGGCACTCCGGGCACACCTTGATCCATTTCACGAAGTCCTGCATTTTGCGGTACCACGTGAAGGGCCGTGATTTTCTCAATATTTTGGCAAGCCAAAAGTGTCCTCCTCCCATTTCTGAGCCATGTACCAGATCAAACACCCATTTTTGTAAGTGTCTTGGTACAACGACCTGGGAGTGTTCTTTCCCATCCTTCGCATGGATGTGGACCGTGACGATTCCGTCATCCATGATCCTTGTGTCCTGGTTCATTAGCCAGAACACTTCCTTCGGGATGTCCGCCTCATTTTCAGGCAGAGTGCCTTCCCCTGTAAAACAGGTGACGAACATCCTGAGTGCCGGATCCTCACGCTGTTCCTTGACAATGTCAAACCTGTTGAAGGTTTCTCTGGCCATTGTCATGAACAGACGGTCTTCCTCGTCTTCCACGGACTCCGAACTGGAGCTGGAGACGGTTCTGCTCCCAAGGACAGGAAAACACCTCGGGAATTCCATTATGTCCTGCAGCTCATCCGGGGATGGCTCTCCGGGTTCTATTCTTGACAGGGCGTCTGCAACCGTGTTGCGTTTCCCGTCAATGTGCTCAATACTCACATTGTCGTAGCTCATGAGTTCCATGAACCACCTCGTGAGTATTGGCGCCACTTCTCGGCTTCTGGCCAAAAAAGTCAGTGGTTTGTGATCCGTATGGACGATTGTCTGTTGGCCATAAATGTACATGATGTACTGGCGCAACGCCCATATGATCGCTCCAAGTTCCAGTTTTACTGGCGCCCAACTCCTCTCGTTCTCTGACAGAGTTCGGCTGGCAAACGAGATTGCCCTATAATCCCGAACTCGGTCGTCCCACTGCATCAGGGATGATCCCATCCCGACCGTCGACGCATCCACAAAAATGTGGAATGGTCTCGAATAATCGGGGAATGTCAAGATCGGTGGCTCTGTCAGCCTGTTCTTGACCTCCTCGAATGCCTTCTGTTGATCCACACCCCAGGAGAACTTGGTCTCCTTGTGAGTGAGTGCCTGCAGTGGATTTACCAGCTTGGTAAAGCCCCTGATATACTTCCTGAAGAAACCGGCCATGCCCAGGAAACTCATCACTTCCTTGGCATTTTTTGGTCTCGGAAACTCCTGGATGGCTTTTACATTCTCCGCAGAGGGCGAATACCCTTTTTGCGAGACCTCATGTCCCAGAAATTTGATTGATTTCCGGAAAAATTCGCACTTCTTTGGAGACAGTTTCAGGTCGAACCTCCTGAACCTCTCCAAGACCTTCCTGATGTCCTCCAGATGGTCTTCGAACCTCGGGGACTTTGTCGAAATCAGGATATCATCGACGTATGCTATCGCATTTTCGTCGAGTCCGGTCAGCACTTGGGCCATGGCCCGTGCAAACATGCTCGTGGCATTCTTGAGTCCGAACGGCATTTTCTTCATTTGATAAACGCCATCCTCGGTGATAACACCGCATTTTCTGCTGGCATCTTCATCCAATGGGAACTGGAGGTATCCAGAACTCATGTCTAAGGACGTGTACCAGGACCTGTTCGCGATCTTTTCCAACACCGAGTCAATCGTCGGGAGTGGATAGTGATCGGGGATTGTCACCGAGTTCAGAGCCCGAAAATCGATGCATGGTCTTTGGGTTCCGTCCTTCTTGCGGACCATGACCCAGCACGACACCCATGGAGTGTCAGAGGGTTCCATAATCCCCTTTCTGACCATCTCCTCATTTTGCTTGCGCAAATCGTCCTTCAGCCCATATGGTATCTTTAGATACTTCGACGCTACGGGGACCTCCGTGGTTGTCTTTATAGACATTGGTGCCACCTTGGCATCTCCCAAGTCGTACTTGGACCGGCTGAATACATCTCTGTATTCATCTATCAAGTTGGCCAGCTTTTGGCGCTCTTTTGGGCCAATTTCAGCTCTCGTCACGTCCACCTCGTAGGTGGGGTCCTCTTCTTCCACGAGTGAGTACACGTGGAATAACTTGACTCGGGAGTGAGACTCTCGAGACACCTCATCAGTTTTCGGAAGTGTTCTCGGGGCCATCTACCCGAGGACCCGAAAATCCTGTAAAAATCCCATGCTTGATGGTTCCTCGTCATCCTGGACGTAAATTTCCTTCAGGATGCCCCCTTCCTCTCTTACAGGCCTTGCCTGGGCCACCTTCGTACCTGGGTACAATCTGATGTCCACTTGCGTAGGGTTCTGGACATACAAGTGTGTCTTGTCGTCCGCCCTGACCACCATGGGCACCACTTCCGTCCCATTCTTCTCCTCCCATGATCTTCTGCCTTCGATGTGAAGCGCAGAGTGACCTTGGAGTCCATGTGCCCGATCAATCGCCACCGGCACCATCATCTGATGTCCGGCTTTGATAGTCCGATTCTCGTCAACTTTGACGGCCACCGTGTTGTAACTCACGGAGTTGCAGCAATGTATTCTGGTGTACCTGCCGTTCATGACAAACCGCTTCTGCGCTGTGTCAATCGTCCAGGTCGGGAAATCGACCAAGTCCCTGAATCCGATCAAGACCATGAACATGGTCTTGTCAAAGACCTCCTCATGCCGTGCCACGGCAAAGTCCACCGGATTCGACACACCGCAAAGGGTGAAGTAAACCCGTGTTTTTCCGACAAACCGAACGCTCCCTCCGATGCCTTTGGCATCGCTGGACGTCGGGACGGGAGTCACCTCAAGTCCAAGTTCGCGGCAAAGTGCATCAGAGATCACAGCCCGGTTCGCTCCCGTGTCCAATAGGACATCCAAGTCCACATCATTTATCTTCGCCTCCACTAGGAGGAGTCCATCCATGGGCTGAGCCCCTTCCGGCACGATTTTCTTTCTCAGTGATCTGTCGTCAAGTGCATTGACGTGATCACCAGATGCGGAAGGCAATGCCTTAACACTCTCAGGTGAACTGATCACCGGTCCTGTGTTCTGCTGGTATCTGGGCTGTTACGGGCTGAAAGGCTGGAATTGCCCCAATAACATTCTTCCAGCAAAATCAAGGGCCAAATCCTTGTAGGCATTTGCTCTGACCTGTTCTTCATTGACCGGTTGGAATGGCTGGGACACTCCTGGGCTAACTGAAAGTTGCACCGTGTCCCTCCTGTTCTCATCACGTGGTTGTCCACGTGATGGACCTTTCTTATCCGGACAGTTGTTCGCATAATGGCCCAACTGTTGGCACGCATAACAGGTCGGCGTTTTGCACTGATCCTCCCGATGTCCTCGATTTTTGCACTTCGTGCAAAAACCTCCCGACTGTTGTCGGTTCCGTCCATTATTCTTGGGTTCTGACCGGCACTCTCTAGCAAAGTGCCCGGTTTTTCCACAGTTGTAGCATTTTCCTGAGGCCCTTCTTCCAGTGACAAGGCCGGACCCAAACGGTGGTTGTCCGGGGTTTCCGGCAACATCGCTTGTCCACGGGAAGTCTCTGGGGGGAGCAAAGTCCCGACCCGAATCATACCATCTCCCGGATCCAAGTGGTGTGCTGTTTGCGCCGGAGGACGAACCTCGCGTATTCCAAGTCATCGCAGGTGGCTGCGGCGACTGGTACACCATGTGTTCCTTGGCCGGTTCCTCTTTCCTTTCCTCCATTGTGGCAAATGCCAACTTCCGCTCCTTCGCTTTCGAAGTGAGCATGGCCTCGCTCATTTTGAGCACCGTTTCATGGTGAAGCGCTGTTTCAAGCAATTCACCAAAGTCCTTGCAGTTCTTCGCTTTCACAAGCTTGAACAACTCCGGGTCGTTCAGTTTGATAGCAAATTCTTCCAGCAGCCAGTTGTCCACATAGGCTTGTCCATGGTCAGCGAATGCACGCCTTGCCATCGCCGAGAGTCTCGAAGCGAACTCGCTTACCGACTCCATTTCCCTTTTTTGACATCTCTCAGCTCCATTTTGAGCCGGTCCCGATTCAATACAGAGTTGTACACCCTCTTGAGCGCTGCGACCGCGAGGTCGTACGATCTCTGCTCATTGTCCTTCAAGTTGTCGAAGTGCCTTTTGGCAGGTCCTTTCAACTTCCACCTGAGCACATTCGCTTTCAGCTCATCAGAAGCTGTACAGTCGAATAGCATCATCGTGGCTTCAAATTCGGCCACCCACTCCAAAAAGTCATCCTCTGCTTTTCCCCAGAATTCCGGGATCCGGTCTACACTGACCACTCTCCTGGGAATTGGTGGGTCCTCATCCTCCGCCCCATTCGCCATCATGATGATGTCCTCTGAGTCTGATTTCTCAGATCCGTCCCGATCATCATTGTCCCTCTCGCCATCCTCTTCATGGCGTTCTGTTCTACCGTCCTCCTCTTGGGACTCGTCCAAGCTTTTCTCGGATGGGCTTGAGGCCCTTTGCTCACAGTCCCGCTCGTCCCGGGCTCGTCTGCTGTCTTTCTTCAGTGCAATGCACTGAGACCAAGCAGCTTGACAGCTGGCTTCTTTGGATTCACGTTGTCGAATCCAGACCGCAACTGCGTTCATGTCCTCCTGCAACTTTGCTAGTTGCATGCTAACAGATCGCAGTGTCCTCCTTATTCCCTCTTCAAATCTTTTGAAGGGTTCCCCTTGGTCAGCCAAGAGATGTTTCTCCGGCTTTTCCACTCCTTCCAGGGTCCTCGATTCCCTGGCACCCTTTGCTTTTCCATCCTGTACCAGCTGAATCAAGGTGGGGAGGTCAGATGCCAAAATTGACATCAAATCTTCTACCGAGCTTTCCCACGGCTCTGAGGCCTGGTCCACAATATCCCAACTCTTTCCTTCACTAGAATGTCCGTTCCCGTCACTGGACGAGAACATGAACACCCTGTCCGACTTTACATCGTCATCCATAATACCATCATCATTGATGCTGTCATCATAGAGGTCCTCGTAACACCAGTTGTTCAAGGTGTACTTTCCGTCCCTCCATACAATTCGGTTCTCGGCCATGAGCCGGTCCAGAATTGATGCCTCCTCATGTTCCATTAGGCCCATGAGTGCCATGTAGTTCCACCAAATTGTCCTGTCCTTAATAAGTTGCATGGCTCGTGGGTTCTCTGGACATGTCGGAAACCATAGGCTCCCGAATTCCAGCCGGTCCACAATCTGTGCTGTGATTCTATCCCCTTCCAGGGGTACCCCTTCCCCACGCGGTGTTCCCCAATCCAAGGGATCCTCACCCGTATGGGTCCTGCAACCATGCATTACAGCTTGGGCTCTTTGTCTGGCACCGTATGCCCTGTCCCACAGTTCTGCATCCCAGTCCTGGGTCTGCGTGATCCAGTTGTCCGGCTGCTCGCCGTACCCTCCGGAATCTATGATGATTCCATCCTGCAGGGCTTTGCCCTTAGTCTTCCTATCCATGTTGGCAACGGCCTTGGAGTTGGCCTCCAATACCCTTCCAACAAGCCAGTCCCTGTCCGCGTCTTGGCACGGAATCCAGGTCGGGTACAGTAAGGTCTGAGACTTGTACCGTATCTCTTGCATCACTCTTGCTCTGTCCAGGGTCTGAGTATGCAGTCCCAGTACTGCTTTCCTCTTCCAATTCTCCACCAGCGGACGGGAATATATGTTCCCATCCATCAACTCTTCCTTGTCCGGGAACATCCGGTCTTGGTAAACCGTGTCCCTGTCCGAATCCGGTGGCATGTAGCCAAGGTCCACCATTGGGGCATCATCCGCTCTAAGACGCATGTCCTGAACACTCACTGGGCCATGGTCATTGTCCATGTCCGGTCCGTGGTCTCCATATCTCATGATACGGGTGCCATCAGCATCCCTTTGACGCGACAGTGGCGAGTTGCTTCCACTCGTGTCTTCGTCCTGCAACCCATGTTGGGCTCGCACTTCTTCAAATACAGCCTTAGTTGTGCACAACTTCGGCGTTGTACTGTCCTCCCTGACCTGCATCATCTGCAGGATTCGGTCTAATTTCCTGTCCAGATTATCCAGGCGCTTTTCCGTCTGTCCCTTGCGCACCTCCATCCGTGATCTGAGAACATGGAGGCCATGTTTCAGTTCCAGGATTCTCCTGTCCTGTTCCATTTCTGCACGCTTTTCCATACTGGTACTGCTCGCGCCTGAACCTTGGGTACAGGTGCTACCAGTAAATGATGAGAAATACGTGTGAGTCTGGGCGCCCAAAGCCGAGGTGGCTAGGGAAGTCAGGGCCCCGAGGGAGACAGGGATTGGAATCACCGTTTCCGGCGTCCAAGGTCCTTGGCCGGGCTTCGAGTGGGCGCTGGGCCCATCCTCCACCCGCTCTTGGCCGGCCACCGAGTATCCGCCGCCCCTCGGGAGGTCCCCCCCATTTGAGGACAGCATGAACACTCGGGTTCCCTCGCCCCGGTCCTCAGCACCCGTTGCGCAGTGATCAGCGTGCTGATCAGGTCCACTCCCAGTGGCCAACTTCACCAACTCTCCCATCGTGTTCGGGCGAGCCGTACCCTTGTATGTGGAAAGCGTGCCTCCGAGTCGTTCCGCGGACTTTCGTCCGGTTCCGGACTTCTCATCCCCGAAATGCTGCTCGAACTTCCTGGGGGTGCCCTCCTCCTCTCCTACCACGTTCGGCCGCCCCCGGGCCTCAGAGCCCTCGGGCGAGGCCTTGGCGGGGCCTGGCGACGCCTGGCGGGGCCCGGCGACGCCGGGTGGCGCCGTCGCCCAAAGCGGCATGGGCTCCGCAACGTGAACCTCCGATCCGGGATCAACTCGGATTGGAAAAGGTGATTTCTTGTTTTCGGGACTGAGTCCCACCTGTAAGAGGGTTTCAGGGCTTGACGCCCGATCCCTGCTTCTCGCGAGATCGAGGCTCTTCCGAGCCCTCTCCCGGATCCACTCCATCATCTCGGCCTTGGTCCCGTAGATGTTGGGTTCGGGACGTCCAGGATCTTTCTCGGACTTAGTCCGGTCCACGCTCAACTCACCCGAGTGGGCGGGTAACTTCTTGTTTTCGGGACTGAGTCCCACCTGTAAGCTTCTCACTCTCGTTCCTCCCGGGCACTTAGCCCCCTCCGCAACTCCATTCACGCCAGGTGCCGAAGCACCGCGGTCCTCATGGCACTTTCGGCCAAGTCCGCTGCTCTCGTCCCGTTCCGAAACACCCTTATGGCGTCCTACCCGGACGTCGGATACGGCGATGGAGCCCCCACGGCCCAGCTTCTCAGCCCCACAGGCGCGGTCGATGGTCACCGAAGACATGATGAAATATTAGAAGTGCTCTGTTGTCGCGTTGCAGAACTCAAATAAGAATGACTCCTTGGGAAGGATCCTTTCTCTTCCTGTCCATTGCCTTAAATCTCCTCCCGTCTCCCCCCATTGGGGTGGGCGGGGTTCCGACCGGTTCCGGCACGAAAAGCGCTTGGTTTCCGCACGAAAGTGCAGGAAACGGCGCTAATCCGTCCCTTTGAACTGTGAATGTGCCAGGTGGGCGCGTTCACGTCTGTTTTCTCTTTCTTTTCCCGCCAAAACTGCGGGGTCCTCTTTTCCCCGCCACCATCCAGCCGGCGGCCGTGTGTGTCTCTGACTGTCTGTCACACACACTATTTCCTCTGTTTCCCTTTCTCCGCCCCGCGGGTCCTTTCCTTCCTTTTCTGGAATGCCTCTTCTTTTCTCGCCATTTTGGCGGGTCCCTCTTCCTGGGTTGTTTGTTTGTGCTTCCATGCAATTGTGCATTGGAAGTGGTCAATGATCATCCGACCCTTTGAGTTGTCGGTGTCCAGCGGGGGTGATGGGGCTGTGTCCCATCACAATATGAGTTTCACATGAGATCACGTCACGTCAAATATTTAAAAATGCATGAAATGTTCCATAAGTGATCCAACATGTGAAAATAACGTGATCTCACGTGAAACACAGTCAGTTGTGATGAAAGCTCAAATCAGACGGTAGAATCGGATTCTAGATCCCTGAAACATACGTCGGCAAAGGGGGGCAGCTCCGGCAGGGTTCGCCGCAAGGGGTCGGGAG
>LDKF01000269.1:0-39701 GCA_001026735.1 Rotylenchulus reniformis | reverse complement strand
TTTTCATAAGAAAAGCGAACTACATAATGGGTGAGGTTGGCAGTAGTAAAGGCACTGACTTTATTTCTTTCAAAAGGTGTGAAAATGATTGATGGCTATTGATGGGTGACAAATTGCCGACAAATTGTCCATTCCCCAAGGGTTTTATTTCCGCCAAAAAAAAACATGGGATTTATTTCAAAAGGTATGGGCCGGTTTTTTAGAGGGGCGGCGGCATTTTTCAAAGGCCAAAAGGTATGGGGCGGCATTTTCAAAGGCTAAACAGTAAACGGTTTTCAATTGTGATTTTTTAAAAATTCCAAAGTTCAAACACGAACTTTGCTTTTAATTGTATGAAGGGAGGGGAGTGACCCATTCCCCAACTTTTTTTTTGCGGCAATATTTAGCGCACGTGACGATTATGGTAAATGGATAAAAATTCATTTGTTTTGAATTTGCGCCAGAGGCATTTTTAATTTAAAAATAAACCTGATTTTTCAGCAGCAATCCGCTTGATGTTCTTCGAAGTCGAAATAAAATATAAATAAATAAATAAATAGATGAATATTTGTAAATAATAAAAATAGATGAATATGTGTAAGATATTATTTGACCTAAACAAGAAAATAAATATTTATTTGAAAAAAAATAACATTCTATATAACCAACAAAAAATAATCAACAATATTAACAACATAAAACACAAAAAAAAAATTAAATTTCAGGACGCATGTGCCAATCCTCGTACAAATAGATAATACGGGGGAAAATTAACGCCCCACCCTCCCCCCTCAGGTCTTCGTCCTCCGCTGCTTCCAGGTGATGGACAGAGAGTGCGGGGTCGAAAGCGTGATAAATGCGGCTCACCCACCCATCAAATTCACGTCCATGCCCCTCCCCTTCCTCTTCAATTCCTTCCCCGCGCCGAATGAACCTATTTTATCGAATGTTAGATTTTAAATAGTTTTAAAACAACCTATGGACTAACTCGTGGCTATAGTTAGCCACGAGTTTCTAAAACACATTATTGCTGGGGGACGCCAATTGTATCTCGTCCATAGCGGGAGCTCCACCTCGCCCCGGGATTTTGTATTGATACTGGGCGCGGACCGGCGAGCCGCCACCAGCTGAATCGATCCGATCGACCCAAATATGTGCGATTCGGGAGCTGTTGTCCCGAGCAAGATCCCTGGGACCGTTGACGTCCTGGCCCGCGTGAAAGATCTGCCGATTGAGCATTTGGCGGATTTCCTAATTTACGAAATTTAGAATCTTACATTTTATCAACTAATTTAAAAAGGATATCGGACTAATTAAACCTGCAGATATCTCGAACGGTTTTTAACCGTTATCTGTTCATTCCAATGTTCGACCAACCACTGTACATCGTCAGCGAGTGAATCCATGGCACGCTCCTCCGATCGGTTCCGTTCTCTTCTAGCTGCTGCGAGCGATTTTTTACTTTTAGGCATTTTTTTCTAAAATTAACGTATAACCTAGGATAAAAAAAAACATGTCAGTAATATAGAATCCGCAACGATAAATTTCGAATTAATTAACATAACATATTTTTGTGCTGAGCGCTATTTTCAAATTTCCAGCAATAAATTAGGAGGAAATCTATAATAATTATTCAATATTTCTAAGAATCGTATTTTACTTCAATTTTAATTTTAAGATTAATTACATTCCAGCATCAATCAATAATAATTTAAAGCCAGTGATTCATATTTCAAATTAGTGCCAAATTTGCTTATTTACAGTAGATTTAATCATTTTTTTCTGAGTGTGCACAACTAAGGGGTGTATTATGAAACAGATTTCTCGTTCATTCCACATTTTTTCTGTCGCAATTTCCATTTAATTTTTTTTTGATGATTAAAGAATCAACCTTTCACCTTCCTTCCATTCTTTAATTTCTATACCCGAATTAATTTTCAGTGCTACTCCTCCATTAATTATTATTTTATTTTTATTTTTTTAGCACGTAATATTTACAAAAACTTCCTCATCCTCTTCCTTCCTCATCATCAACATGGGCAACGCGAATGGAGCCGAGGGGAACGGTATTTTTTTTTGTATTAGATTTTTTTAATTTCTATTTTTTTTCCAAGTTTAGGCGCAGATGAAATGCAGGAACAACAACAGCAGCAGGTGAACCACTGGCGTTCGATTGCCGACCGTATTTGGGACAAGAAGGTCCTGCTGGCAATCATTGCTCTGCTGCTGTTGCTCATCTTCGTGATCCTGCTCGTCCAGCTTGGCTACTGGATGACCCCGTGGAGCGGCATCTGAGGCTGGTCCGATGGGTGGAATTCGCGGCGGAATTTCCGGGTGATCATATATTAACCCCTATGGGTGTTTTCAGATCATTATCACTTATTTTTAAAATCTCTTTCATTTAAGGCCTATGGTCTAAACTCGGAGAACCATAAAAATCTCTAGAAAAGGATTAATATTTTATTGTTGCGAGAACATTTAAGAAACCATATTGGTTCTCTGAGTTTTTTTTTGAACGAAATAAATTTTCCTTTTGTGAAAACGGAGGGGGGGGTGGCACGTTAAGTAAGTAAAATGTGACACTATGGAATATTTGTTTCGAATTTTATGATAATCGTTCATTTTCAACATAAATAATCAAAGACCGAAAAAAAACCAAATGAAAGTTTCAAGATCCTGATACAACAATTAACAATTCAACATTCATACCTGAGTCAAAGAACAACCAATGAGAGTTGTGGATTAAGTGGAAACGGTAGAAGAGGGGGGGCAATGTGGAATGAAAGAGAAATAGGTGAGAGAGAGAAATCAATGGAGTGAGAAGGATGCTGATGAGAGAAAAGGGAAAAGAACTCAATAGGGCAAATTTTGGTGTGAAACGAGAAAAGAAGGGAAAGTAAGGTTAAAATCAAAAAAAAATTTTATGCTCCATTTAATTCTGAAAATTTAAAATTTTCTGTGTCTTCATGACAAAAAAAAATTTAGCATTAAATAAAAATTTCCCTTCTTTTCCCCTAAAAGGTCAACAAGAATTTTATGCCGATAAGTTATGACGGCAATTGGGACATCTGGAATCCACAGAAAACCATCCGGTTAAACATACCAGATGGTACACATGCCCGCAGTGATTCACCTGCATCACTTCGCTGACCTCTTCGCCCTTCCCGATGTTCTCCCTGCAGATACTGCAGACATCCTCAGTCCTTAATTTAATGGGAAATAAACAACCAAAAAAGCTGTTTTAGTGTTTGAAAAAAAACGTACCCCTTTTCCACATCATGACCAAGTTGGAGGTATGTATTTGTCCCTACTGCGATAGCCTCGGGGGATGCCGCGCCTGAAATAAATTCCCACATTTTTGCATCAAAAGGAATTTTGAAGCGAAATTTTAGTCATGTTTCATATTTACAAAAATAAATGAACTCACCAATCTGTTCTTCCTCCTCCACGGCAGCACCCACAGGCAACGCGTTGATGATCTCGGTCATCAGCAATAGCATTTGGTCTGTCACCTGCTGATGAGACAACAACCCTAAAAGGACCATTTATTTAGAAAGAGCCTTAAAATTGTTGATCATTATCCCTGAGCCATTCGTTAAAAGAAATTTTTACTTATTACAGAGCCAAGCTAAAGCAAAAATATCCATTTATTCCCAATTTCCCTTACCTTGGACTTGTGCTCGCAGTTGTGCAACTTCCTCCCGCAGTAGCATAAGTTCAATGGTGTTTCCGGGCTCCGACATCGAGATTTCAGGTCGTCGCTTTGCCGATTAAGTAAGGAATCGCTGAAATTAATGGTATTTAATGGGTCTAATGACACTATAATGATATGGCTCAAAATGGAGCTTTCTCAAGACAACATTTTTGGGCTAAAATTTGGACATTGTTAAAGAGGATACGATAAATGGTACAAGAAAAAAAATTCATCTGTTGGTATGCCGGAAAGGTTGCTAACGAGCATATGGGCGAAGGTAACAAGCAGAATTTGGCGACCAAAATGAGGACAATGACAGCAACAACAAACTCATTATCCATCCATACAAACCCTCCCCACCACCTTGATTTTTATGTAAACGAGCAACCCTCCACCCTCCCCTTCGGCGGACAACTAGGATGATGGATCGACGACATGTCGAAGCAACTAGGCATAACAGGAACAACCATGAGAACAATAATGACCTAGACAGTTGTCCAAAATAACAGGAAGTATGAATGGAGGGGGAATACAACAGATAATGTCATTATTTCACGAGATTTCAAGGATAGTTGGTTGCAAACATAAATATGAATTCCCTTATATTCTGGCAAGATTTAACCTTCATTTCCAAATTTTGGGATAATCAAATCATTCTCATCAAAGTTTATCTGATCATAACAAAATTGAATTTCTATAAAATAATAAAGAATTTATCGAATCATTTGTTGTATTTCTTCTCATTTGGCACTCGTGCAAGGTCCGCTATTGTCATATTGCGTTTTACACAGTCCCAGCATAATTCGAAGCTAACTACTACGCCATTGCTGATCTCTTTCACCTTCTCCTTTCTCTGGAAAAGCTTCTCATTGCAAGTTGGGCAAAGGTTGAATGTAAGACAGTATTTGTTACGACAAAGCATCCATAATTGTTTCCGGTTGATCAATTTCTCATCCTGTTGATCCAGTCCACTCGAATGAACCTCCCGTACTTCTTCCTCTTCGAATTTCCGCTTTGGGGCTGGAGGTATTGTGTCATATTCCTTGTGTTCTTCATTGTTCATTTTTCTTTCCAAAAACTGCATAATAGTAGCTAGTTGCTCTTGCTCCATCCTTTCCGTCAGAATGAATAAGAATGAATATCCCAGAAAGGTTGAAGCATCACTCTTGGCTTATTGCGAAATCGAGAATAGACTCCGCCCATTATTGCTCAATAGAATTAGGTCAATTATTGCGAAATCATTCTCGCCCAATCTCCAAAAAAAAATCATCTATTATTCCCCCCAAAAAAAATGATTCTTTTGCTGGACGCGATTGCTGATGCGCTGGAATGTGGTTGGAATGGTGTTGGGATTCGGCTTAATCACCCACTCGAACGGGAAAAGATTAACCGCATGTTCAACTACTCCAAGCTTCGTACCCTGTACAACGACCGGAATGGATTCAAACGGACTTTCTTCTTTGGCGGGATCAGCAAGCAATCGGCTGCCGAGCTATATGCTTACGGAAATTTGGGGAAAATTTGGAATGTCACAGTCCCGCAGCATATGTATGCCCGCCATCGGATCCGCATAAAACATCCACACTTACCCTGTGTGATCGAGAAGCAATTCTACCGGAGACGGGGGACAAAGAACTTACGCTACTACCCGCTAGAACTACTTGAACTCGTCAAAGAAGATATGGAAGAGCCGGATACGTTTGAAATTGAAGAAGAGAAATCGGAAATAAATGACACGCTGGGTAAAATAGGAAGTAAAATGCTTAAAGAGATGGCCAAAAATTTGTTCAAGGAGCTGCCGATCAAAGAGGATGATAATGACTCAGCTGATGGAGACAAGGAAGATGATGAGCACGATTGGTCTCCTTCTCCGTCATTCTTGCCACCATTGTCACTGCGATCTTTTATTGAAGACGACGATGATGAGGAGGAATTTGGGCCAAGTACAAGCAGACCAAATATGGACATATCGTCTGAATGAACAGAACATCTTTTTGATTCGGAATTATCCCCTTATTTGTTTTTTCATCTGCACCTTTGCTCTAATAAATAACCTTTCGAATTCTTAATTTTTCATAAACATCAACTTCCTTTCCTTAATTCCGCATATTTACACCTAAAAATATGCTTTTTCAATTGTTTATTTTTTAAGAATCTCATCTTCTTTTTACTAATTTCAGTTTTTTTAATATTTTATTTAAACAAAAAGAAAATGAAATCAAAGATGAAGGGAAATGGAATAATAGAAGGAAAAAAACCATATCCACTTATTATTTCCCTTTTGAATAGTGGATACGGAGTGCAAAGGGGAGGTACAAAAAAAAGAATGAACGAAATATGATTATCCCTTATATCCGAATGGTCTTATTATCCCTCCTTCTGTCACGACTCCTTTGGTAACAATTGGTCTGTAGCGTTTCGAGACGGGAACGGTGTATACTGCCCCATCCTTGACTACCGGTCGAAGCGCTCGAGGATATTCGATCTTGATTTCGCCCACCGGTTCAGCTTCATTGTCCCTTCTTCGTGCTCCCGGCTCAGCCAAAGCCATAAATTGCGTAACGCATTGTTTGAAGCTATCCCAATGCAGCTTTTCACACATCAGCAGTTAGACTTATCCCCCGAACATGTAGGATGTGCTTCTCTTCTCCAGTCTGCCTATGTACACATCGTAAGGCGTAGTTCTTGCATCCACCGGATAAAAATTCGACAACCCGATAGTCTGGTAGTACATCCTTCCACTGCCCCAGGTGTGGTCCGGTCTCGATTGGGCATTGTCCTTCGGGATGTGCTATCAATGCCGAATCCGTGTCGTAGTAGAGCAACACCGCATTCGGATTATTCATAACAGCCTGCAGCTTTTCCAAGAGATGGAGCCGCCCCAAACTGGTGCACCATAGTGAAACTATTGGATTGTGGTAGCTGTGCTCCGTTTGCATGTCATCCAGCTCCTTGTAAGTGATCATCATGCACTCATCATTCAGTTCGTCAACCGAGCTCACTTCCAGCTTTCGGTCGTCCAACAATCTGCGATATTCAGCAGGCGAATCGGTCACCTTTGTTTTTGATAGCCCCGGCACTTGACTGAATTTGGCCCAAATGTTGTTCAGGATCAGCTTGGAGCATTCACGGCGCGCCTTGTTTGACTGCATCTTGCTCCGGTCGACGCGGATTCCAAATTTTTCCCAACATTCCCTTATGTATTCGTCTTGTTGATCAATTGTGTGAACTCCTGAGGGGAAGCCGCTACTCTCAATCTTCAGCGCCATAAAATCACGAATGAACGGAGCGAAGAGTCCGGAGTCGAATTTCTCAAATTCCAGTGCCCGATAGAAACGGGTGATGCGGTAACCAGCATCCAGCGCAGCCCCCAGTTCAATGTGAGGGAGTGTGGCAATCCATCCGCGCTGTTCATCCGAATGCCGGCAACTGTACTCCCTCATAACTGCTCCCTCAGGGTACTGTAAAGCACATGAGCGGCACAAGGCAAAACAAAGGCGCTGATCAAACTTGGCTGGAAGCACCGTAATTTTGATTGTGTGCGGGGGAATTACAAACACCTTCAGAATGCCTTTGATCGTGATGTCCGCGCTGCTCTGCCAATCAACAATGCACTGTGGATGTGGTATCACATGGACTTTTGGGACCGAAACCGGGAAGGAGCCAGACAGCATCACATCAGGATACATGGAGTTGCAGTCCAGATCGGAAATCACCCAGCCCTCGGGGCATTGGAAATGCATTCGTTCAGCGCCCGTTCGTCCTCCCATAAAAGCTTCACGAATGTTGATGGGGCCCTTGTCATGATATCGGTTGAAAGCACTGCGCATATGGTGATCCCGACTGAGCAATTCTCGAATACGGCATTCCCAGAATACCAGAACTTCATCGGCACACTGCGAAAGATAAGCTAGTCGTCGCTTATCATCCGCACGAAGTCTCCCCGCCGTTTTCCCATTGAGCATCACCGTCTCGGGATCAGGAAAATGCACCGGACATCCATGCCAAACATCACCAAACACTTCCAGGATTTGTCTCGTTCCATCTTCCAATTCACAGTATCCATCCACTGAGTATGGGCCAAATTTTCGTTCACCGCCTGCCGAGTGTGCCGTTTGAACCTGCACTCCATATGTTTCGCCATAATACTCGAGGAATTTCAGCGCCAAATTAGATTGCGTCTCGGCTGAATCAATGGGTCGATTGCTAATTAGGACCAAATGATTCTCCTTCAGATATCGTTTGCGGAAGTATTTGATGCATGCCGAGCTGATGGTCGCCGCCTCGTACAATACGTCCATGCCATTTGCTTTGGCCTCTGCTGCCGCTTCTGCCATCCATTCAGTGTCCATTGCATCATTGACATCAGGATCCTCGTTTTCATTCCCCAAGTACGCTTCCATCGCTTCATCCTCTTCGTTAGTTTCAGTTCTACCATTTTCTTCCTGATTCAGTTCCGGCTGCTTGCTACTGATAGTCCACCATTCTTGTCGGAATGCCACAAGCGCTTCAGCGAGAATCCGCACATCTGAGCAACAATAAGAAGGAAGTGCTTCAACCAAATTGAAGCCCAAATGCTGGTTGTCCTGCCACCATTGTTCGAATCGCTTCTTTTTCTCTGGTGGGAAGGACAAGTAGAAGTAGTCCTCCTTCGGGGGCAATTGCCCATGCATGATCGTGTCATAGTTGGCGGTGCAGTTGAATGCATGAGGAAAGAATTCCTTGTCGCCGCAATCGAGCCCGAAAGCTGAAACAAGTCGTTCGAGAGAGACCGGCAACAAATTCAGACTGTCCCGCATTTTGATCCCCGGACATTGAGCTGATTTTTGGAGTCGTAGTTCATATATCTTGTTGCCTTTCCGCACAATCTCCGGCAGTAGACCACGGTTAAAAAAGGCTTTATAGGCGAGGACGGTGTCGTATCGGCCGGCATTATGCGCAAAGCAGACGGTTTCATAACGCGGGTCGAACTGTTCCATCAGATAACTAATAAAGTCTTCCAGTGGCTCATCACCGACAATCTTGTGATCAACTTCTGTCTCATAAAATGGACGGTGTGAGAAGGTCACGCTGCGATACCGTCCGCAAACTTGGCATGGTGCTCGATTCGAGAGCGATTCTCGCCATTCCCCGGATTCGATGCATGATGGACAGAGCACAATCATTGAAGCGAAGTTGACAGCATGTATATATTTTGGCGGATTGGATCCCTGCACCAGCTGATCTTGAGTACATTCAAAATCGTAGACCACCAATCGATAAGCGGGTAAAGGTTTGCACGCTGATGGAGCAATGTAGCATGCCTCGTCCTTGGTGTGCCAGCGGAAACAAACACGGCAATAGGTGCGCACACAATCGTGAATTTGGTCAGATTTCTTCAGATGGTGGACAGAGTACACCTTTGAGCACAAATGGCACCGCTTGCTTCTATGACAATAGTTAGAATCACAATGATGTCTCCAACAGTCCTCGTTCACAAAGGTTTTGCAGCATCCCGCACAGAAACGCGGCTCGTATCCGTCTTGAGCCGGGCACGGTCCGGCAAAAGCACCCGCTCCAATTCTTCCACATTACACGCATCTTGCTTTGCATTTGCTGGTATGATCGCCCCCATTGTTGTATGGACGAAGGCAAGAAAAGCAATATTTTTCTCGGCCGAAGATTGCGGCTCCCACATTACAACGCACACCGTCAAAATGGTCATTTGCATGGTAGAGACATATTGGGTGGGTGAAGTCATCCGCTCCTTCTGTATATTCCGGCTCATACTGTCCCATCGCGCCGAAAATAAACACTTTGAAGCGTTGTCCCTGATCAGCGTATTTTCTATTCCAGTAGTCAACCACCCGCGGCACAACTGGACCTGCTTCGTAGTCGGGCTCACCGAAGGGGATGCCGGCGGCTTGCATCAGTGCAGTCACATCTTGGGCTTGCTGGTGAAGTTGCTGATAGAGATAGCGGTGAAATTGTAAAGGCGTTCCCTGATATGTGTTGTGGATCCGGGTGAGTTCCAAGGCATAGAGCAAGCAACGATTGTCCCCCGGAGGATTGTTGACCAAAATCAATGATCCGCGATTCACTTGGTGGTGTACATTATGCAACCGTTTTGTCCTTCCTCGACCTCGAATTTGTG
Organism: Rotylenchulus reniformis; assembly: GCA_001026735.1. Classification (NCBI taxonomy): domain Eukaryota; kingdom Metazoa; phylum Nematoda; class Chromadorea; order Rhabditida; family Hoplolaimidae; genus Rotylenchulus; species Rotylenchulus reniformis. Next base: position 29,895 of record LDKF01000269.1, on the reverse strand, counting down.
CTGTTGTCGGAAGCGCCGCGCGGTTTATTGTCGTCACGGAGACGGAGAAAGGCTCGCCCCACAGCGATTTTGGTTTTGATTGACTGACCAAGAGGAAGCGGTTCAAAATTGCATGTGCTGTATTTGTCGTTATCTCTCGAATTCCAATCCAAATGTCCGGATCAAGGAGCGGAGAAGAGATGGTTGCACCCAAGCGATCGGGCCGGATTCCCTTCTGGTGAGCGTCATCCAAGGCCTCGTCAATACAATGCTGGAACAGAGCCCTAAGGAAGCCTTCGGGATTCTCCGGAACTTGCTCAATCAGAATTGTCGTCTTCACACACAGCGTTTTAAATTTGTTGTTGTAGCGCTTTTCGCTCCCTATTATCCGAGCATGACGCCTGGGCGCATTCCGCTGTCTTTGTTGTCCACCGACTTGTCCGATCAGATTTTTGATGAAGAACCCACGGCGTGCCCTCTTTCTTGGACTTGGTCCTTCTTTCTGAGAACTCATTTTGGAGCTTTATGAAGAGAATCGAATGAAGAATGATGAATGAAATGAAAAATGATCCAGAAAAGGACGAAAAGGGCGGGAGTTGGACTGTCGATTGCATAATATCAACATTTCCAGTAGCCATCAATCATCAGCGGCGGAAGAGCCGATGTAACAAAGACAAGATTAGAGTTGCGCAATTATTTTTTACCCAATCTCGGTCAATGTAAATTTCGCAATCAATCATGTATCAACCTGAGTCATATTACGCAATTATCTTTTGCTCACTCCCGATCCTATTATGCAATCACTTTTGTTCGATCTCGGATCTATTACGTAATCTCACATAAACTTGTCATTAAAAGGTAATTACTCCCGTACCTTTTTGTTCAAAGAATGTTACGCAATCATTAATTACCCGAATCGCGTTGTTAGGACAACACATCTCGGAACTATTACGAAATAATCGTTTTTTATGAGAGAAATCCTCATTTGTTTTTTTGTACAAAAAAAATGCAGACACATTGTCCAACAATTTCGATTTTCGAATGCCGATTCTGTGGAAAGTTGGGGGAAGATTGTTTACGGACTTGCCCGGAATGCTTACCCCTCAACTCAACTACAAAAATTAATGATTGGAATATCCATTTGATCGACCAAGAAGAGGAGCTAATATATATTGCACGAATTCTCTGCAAGCGGTGTAGTTTATGGCACATACGACATTCTCTTGGTGCGAGGCTATTTGATGTACGCATTTTCACGGATCCAGTGAGATTTCCGGATTGTGATCAAGAGTTGTTGGGCGGTTCCACTTATCTCCCCGCTGATTTGGTGATTCGAGAAGACCAAAAGCCAAAGCATTTTGGACTCCATCCTGATGGTAGCCGATTGGTTTGTGGGTGGACTTGCACTTCTTGTCACTTCCAGCATAGCAGTGGAATGTGCAAGCATTGTCGAGCGGTAAATGAGAAGCGAATGAAGGATCGAATTCGCTTCGTTAATGGGCATCTGCACGTCGTGGATGCATATTGTACATGGCACAACTTTACACTCTACCCAATCTATCACCATCAGTATATGGTCCGACCACGTCTCCCTGGCGATGTCATTACGCCCAGGCGAGTGAGGAGACATCATCCTTACAGTAATGATCAGCTGAAGGAAATGCGGACCAAAGCTACCAAGATTTGATAGACCTTTCTTATGAATTTCCTATGATTTGGATGAGATTGTACGAATTTTTTCCATTTTGAATAAAGGTATTTGGTCAGAAAGTATAAACGCAAGTGATATGCCATTGCAAACACAACACTAATAGAACTATAAAAGTCATATTATTTCCACAAATATTAGGCATTATGGTTAAATTTCACCAAAGATTTTGGGTTTTGATCAGCGCTGATTTGGAAAATTTTGTAACATAGATTTTTCGATCAAAATTCCCTAAATCCTTCATGTTATTCCACTGCAAGCACAACAATAATAGAGCTAAAATCCGCGTCAGAAAAGTCCGGCAATCTAGAGCACCTTTAGTTTCGAATTTGGCCTCGAAACGATTTGTCCGAATGCGTTTGACGCTTTTGTTCTCTCTTCTCCTTGTCTCTGTTCCTTCATTGCATTTCACTGGATCCAAAGACCACTCCGTCTTCGAGTGGGCGTGTCCCTCCATAGAGTGGGCGTGTCCCTCCACCTAGTCCATATAAATAGCTTTTCCTATGTTCATTTCCTCTCATTTTGTGATCGCGCGGAGATTTATTCTTTGCAAACAAAACAATCGCTTTAATACCATTTTTTCAAAAGGGATTGCCGGACTTTTCTGACGCGCAGTTTATAAAAACCCTATCATTTACACAGATATAAGGCATTATGGTTAAGGTCTACCAAAGATTTTGACTTTTGATCACCGATGATTTGGCAAATTTCTGTACCATAATTTTTCGATCAAAATTCCCTAAATCCTTCATGTTATTCCACTGCAAGCACAACACTATTAGAACGATTAAAGCCCTACCATTTCCACAAATATTAGCATTGTAGTTAAATTCCACCAAAGATTTTGACTTTTGATCAGCGATGATTTGGAAAATTTTTGTAACATAGATTTTTCGATCAAAATTCCTTAAAACCTTTATGTTAATCCATTGCAAGCACAACACTAATAGAACGATTAAAACCCTATCATTTCCACAAATATTAGGCATTGTAGTTAAATTCCACCAAAGATTTTGAATTTTGATTGATCACTCGAGGATTGTTATAGGTGAAATGTGGGGGAGAGGATATGGCAAACTCTTTATTCAGTGAAATCCCATTGTAAGCATAGCAAGGATAGATAAACTACCTCTAATTCCCCTTAACATCGGACCTTTAGATCAAATTCTACCAAAGATTTTCAGTTTTGATTCAGTTAATCATTTTATTTACAAATTCAAAAACAAACAAATCAGTATTAGGTTTAAATCGTGACAACATGAAAATAAATTGATCAAAAGAATATCGTAAAGACATAAAATAACAAAATACAATAGAATAATGCCCACAAACATCGCTGGATACGCCCTGGAATTTCTGGTCACTGCTCTTCACCCGATCAAATCCTCGAAGAAATGCTTGAATACCTTTTGGTGGATCCATCCCATAACTGTCCCAATAAAATGCCGTCTCATGATCAGGGAGAAACACGGCCACCCAGTGACGCCCCTCCATTCGCGCCGGATCGGTGTTCAGAACCATGGAGCACGGGCGTTTGTTCCTCGACACCTGCGGGATCTGATCCGAGGCGAAACATCCCACGAAGTACGGTCGGGTCACGATGCAATTGCTGAGAATCTGCTCGATTTGGCTGTTGTTCATCGAAAGGAATTGTGAACTGGCGAAGCGGAATCCCTTCCTCCATTAATCCATCAGCGGCGTGCAAGTAGGACGGCGGAATAGATGATCGAATTCCTCTTTCACGAATTGATCCAATCGAACGTACTATGGTGTAGACCGCCAGTGCCGCCATGAAAATTAGCCAAGTGAGTAGGAACACAGCGCAATACAAATTGGTCCAAAAAGCATCCACCGATATATCACGACAGAATGCTGGAATTGGTGGAATACTCTTCATTGGATCGTCCATTTTAAAATTGATCGGTTGAGTAGTTGTAGTTGTTGTTGTGCTTGGGATGGTAGCAGTGCTTGAAGGAAGTGATGTTGTAATTTTGTAAATAGATGGCATTGCAAGGGTGGATGTTGACGCTGGTGGATCAGTAGTTACACGCCCAGATCTGACCAGATGCAAATATTCTTGATATGACGGCAATGGTCTACCCTCTGCAAAGCTTGCGATCAGACCCAGCAACAACCCAAAGCGATACATATTGGAGGGATGGATTACGAAATGAGAGGGTCAGACGAGATGAATAATGAGATTTGGTGGGGGGAAGGAAATGCAACTGCGGGGAGGTGGGCGTGTCTCGAGAGTAATTATCCCTCCCCCAATCCTTGAATAGCAAAAAAAATCAATAATATTTATTCAACAATTGCATTAAATACAATAAGAGCCATTAAAAGATCACAATTCCGAATCTCTTGACACAACACGATTTTTGTCCAAGTAAAGCATAGCATCCATCTCCGCTAGCGCGATAAGCACAAGTCCACCGGCAGGCACAGGGGCGTTGAAGGCGATCCGGACAATAGTTGTTCCTTTCCGGATCAGATTGAAAGCCTCATTTGTCGAATCCTCGAGTGATGGAGTGAGTGTGAAGACAAAGAAGCAGTGTCCGCCCCGCGCATATTTTCTCATTGAAATTGAATTCCCGTCCGCAGCGCCGGCATAGCCCAGAGAATCTTGGAAGTCATGGTAAGCACGAGAGAATCGGTTATCACGGAACGCCAAATTGTATGGTGCATGCGGATGAATGTTGCCGGACTCCGTGATAGAGATCTCTCGCACATCAAACGGTTGGAAATAGAATGGGCTGCTTGCCAAACCACCGATGAAGCCTTGATTAGTGACCAGCGCGCAGCATATCCGATTGGGCACTTGATCAGACCATAGATTGCTGACAAATTCCGTTCGCCCCTGGGAGATGAACAGAGATTTGATGGAGGACTTTTTGTAGGCATAGCGCGCCGGGTGCAACTCCAGCTTCTTCGATAGATCATAGGCCAGACTGTCCATCAAATCCACCTTCTTTACATACAATTTTGCTGTGAGAATCTCCAATCGATAACGAGTGCCGGGTACTGCAGCCGGTGCAACAATCAAGAAGTCATCATCAGCTTGCAGCAGTTCAATGTCCAGCTCACACTGATTGACGAGGAATTTTGGTTGATTAAAGATGTCTGCATCTAGCTTGGTGACGAACTGTGCTACTTTGCTCTGACGGAACAATTGGCGGCGGGCTTCATGTCCAGCTCCTTGGATTTGCGAATCTCCATCGTCCGGGTACCATCCGCATACATTCAAGTAGCCATTTTTCACGTGATCAGGGTAGGAGAGATTGAAGTCGATGTAGGATTTGTATGACTGGAGACTGTTTCCCTCGTAGATCTGCGTCCCGTTCAGTGAAACACGGATGTTCTTCCACATTGTCAGTCCGATGCCCTGACAAACCGAAATATTGTTGTCCCCGGCATCAGTCAGGTTGACCCATTCTCCTGTAGCTGGATCTTGTTTACGGATCCGAAGCTCGGTTTGCAGGTATACATGGTTAAGGTCCAAATATGAGTTACTGGTATGAAGCTTAAAATGGAGTGGCACGACGCTGACCGGATTCAGAGTTAGAATTTCATTGATTTGCGATCGAGCAATCGAGACATTGGTGGATGGAGTGGAGAACAAGTCGATGGCAGATGTGATTGCATTCGCTGAGTCGGTGTCAATTTTGTGGTATGTAGCAGTCATTTTTGACTAGTAAGACTAATAGAGTCCGAAGGTGTCAATACGTTGTCGTTTCGATGATGGTTTTTGCAAGAATGATTTGGCAAATGAGACGGGTGGTGGTTTAGCAACAGCCGTTCGACCAACAATGAGCTGATGACTTTCAAGCGGAGTGCTGGTACCCGGGATGTATGGTCCTTTCCTCTTGCTTTTTCGTTTTTTCCCGGATCCAAGTTGAGGTGGCGGCTCCAATCCGGCGCGTTCGAGCAGGTTTTTTACTGATTTCTTTCCTTCACTGACGACAGCTTGTTTGATACCGCTCTCTCCGCTGCTGACTTTATCCAAAACGCGTTGTGATGCAGATATCAGTTCCCGGCCGGTTGCAGCTCCGGCTATTTTCAAAACAGGAAGAAGCATCCGCCATATTCCACGTAACACATTGCCTAGGCCCCTTCCGATTTGTGGATGAGCCCCTCCAAATCCCCGTTGATAGGGTGTCGAACTGCGGAAGTAGTGGTATTTTTGGTCGTTTTCAGCTTCATTGTTGTTATTATCATCCCCTCTTCCATGTTGATTAGGTCGGGATAGGATGAGGACATGCTGATCAAATCCTACGGATTTGACATCAAAGGGAACATGTACCATTGTCAGTTTATTAAGCAATTGATAGTAGAGTAAACAATAACAGTGAATAATGATCGGGGACAATGGAAAAATGTAACAAGTGTGTGCGAATTAATTAAAAGTTGATCACGCGTTTGAATGCCAAAATCACAATCACCGAGCCGAATTGAAATGGGACATGTGCACCGTTGAGCAACCTCAACTCCACTTCAATTTCGTTGATCTCACGCGGGAGCACCGGGATGAACATTGGATGATCATAGATCCGCTCGACCATTTGGCCATAAGATCCTTCGACCGCAACAATGCGAAGCATTGAGCTCAGCGAATTCCCCATAATGACGCTCCTTGTCAGTCCGTTGCAATACACAGCAAAGCTCCCGAATCCACCATTCATATCTGGCCCATATTTTGCTGTTTCCCCATTGCTAACTCGTTCTCGGTCAGGGAATCCGAGCACATAGGCGATTTGCTCCGACAATGAAATGTGGCTGATGTTCGGGTCGTTGAATCGCACCAGGAATCTTCCAATTTCGCGAGAGTAGTCGAATTCTATGGCCAAAACTTTTTTCGAATCCACTGGTGCCCATATCTCATCACCTATTGTTGTCTTCGTTGGTGTGAGTGACGGCGTCAAAACCGCTGGAGGGGTGGAAATTGTTGGAGCCTTTTTCTCCTCATCCTTTTTGGCATCTTCTTTCGCCTTCTTTGCTTCCTCCTCTCTTATCTGTTGCAGACGTTGACCTTTGGTGAGCTTCTCTTCTTCTTGTCTGGTCTTGGCCTGTTCTTTCTTCTTTTCTTCTTCCTTTTCAGCTTCTTTTGCTTTTTTCTTGGCTTCTTCTAACACCTGAAGCAGGTGTTGCCCCTTGCTTTCTTCTTCCTTTGCTGGCTTGATCGCTTCTTTTTGTTTCTCTTTCTTTGCTTCTTCCCTCGCCTTTTCTTCTTCCTTCTTTGCCTCGGCTTCTTTTGCCTTCTTCTTCGCTTCTTCCTCTAACATATGAAGCAGGTGCTGCCCCTTGCTTTCTTCTTCCTTTGCTGGCTTGATCGCTTCTTTTTGTTTCTCTTTCTTTGCTTCTTCCCTCGCCTTTTCTTCTTGTTTCTTTGCCTCAGCTTCATTTGCTTTCTTCTTAGCTTCTTCTTCTAAAACATGAAGCAGGTGCTGCCCCTTGGTTTCTTCTTCCTTTACTGGCTTGCTTTCTTCTTTTTGCTTCTCTTTCTTTGCTTCTTCCCTCGCCTTCTCTTTTTCCTTCTTTGACTCTGCTTCTTTTGCTTTCTTCTTTGCTTCTTCTTCTCTCACTTGAACCAGGTGCTGGCCCTTAGTGAGCGCTTCTTGTGGGGCAGGTGTTACTACCTTCTTTTCTTTCTTGTCTTTGGTTTCTTTTGCTTTTTCCTCATCTTTTTCTGCTTTGTTTTCTGGTTCTTGCTCCTTTTCTTTCCGAGTATCACTTCGCAGCTTGATCAGGTGCTCCCCCTTTGACACCGTTTCAGAATCCTGCGCTGGTTTCGGAGGGGTAGTTGGTTTTTGGGAAACCGAAGCATTCGACTTCAATTCTTCTTTCTCGGGTTCCTGTGCCTTCAACTGCTGAGAGCCCTTGGTTATCGTCTCGTTTCCTCCAGATTCTGCAGGCTTCTCTTCTTTTTCATTCTTTGCTTTAGATTCTACTTCCTTCTTCTGATCTCCACTTTGCTCTGGTACGGTCTTCGATTCAGATTCAGGCTTTGCACTAATGGCTGGCTTCTGGTCCGGAGGAGTGTTCGCCTTTTCCTCCGCTTCTTGTCCTCTCTGACGAAACCGCTGTCCCTTGGTCAATGGCTCGGGATTCCTCTTCACTTTCTTTTCCGCCGGAGCATCCGCCTCAGTAGGAATCTGAATTTGCTGATCACTAACTTGGTTCTTTGATTCATTTGGTGCAGCTCGCTTTTTCAATTTTCGTAATCCTTGTCCCGCAAGTTCGGCGTTCTTTTCAATCTCTGCTAGAACAAGGTGGTGATGTTGCCCAATTGTATGTCGCAAATAATCTCGAAGCTCTTCGGGAGTTTGCTGAGATGATCGGGGAAGTTCCACGCGGAATGTGCCAATGGAGGAATGAATGTCAATCCATTGCGGTTGAATGGTCCCAACGGTTTGGGCCCATGATCGAGGATACAGAATCGAGTAGAGAGCAACCAGCCATTGATTCCCTTGAAATTGGACGGGTTTTGGCAGGTGAACACGGAATTGATTCGGGCGATTCTGGTAGTTACTATCTGACACATTGCTTGGTAGTACGACGAAGAAATAGTTACTGTTGTCACCCATTTTTATCAAGTTAAATTTATCCAGAAAGTTGAAATTTGTAGAAGAACAATATGATCAAATGAATAAAAAAAAATGAATGGGACAATAATGGAAACGGGTATCACGCAAAATAACTTTCATCCAACCAATACAAATTCGGATCGTCATAGAATTTGCACAGCCATTCTTTGGTTCCATCTGTGCGTCGGCGAGTCCGGATGCGTCGCTCAATGCGGAAGTTGACGTTCGGGTCTGTGTGGACCTTTTGCAGATCACTTTCATAGATGTAACCCTGGAAGAGGTCCCCCGAGGCATCTCGTACTTTGTATCGAGCGGGAACCGCGTTTTTCTTCACAGTGTCGATTTCGAGGATCTCATCTGAGTAATGGGGCCAATAGCCGCGATGGAATGCACCGCGATTTTTGGTCATCCGAACATGGTCATCCTTCTGGTATTTTGGTTTCTTGTTAGAGTAACGACCGGGAAACAGGTAACGACGACTTGGACCAAACACTCGCTCCCACACTTGTTGTGCATTGTGAAACCCAATTTCCGCTGGGGCCAATCCGTGCACTCTGCTGACCGCATTGTTGATCCCATGTACAATGTCAGGCAATACGTCTACCCATTTCATGGTTTGAGTCTGCGTGAAATAGCGAGCCAGCCGTTGTCGAATTTGTCGGATACATCGTTCCGCAATTGATGCCTTGGTGACGGAGGAATTTGGACGATACTTCTCAACTTCTGCCTCATCGAATAGTTGTTTGACTTCTCGATTCTCAAATTCCTTTCCCTTGTCCGTGAACAGTCGGTGGGGTTTCATGGGCATCTGATCGAATAGGCGTTTGAAGGCGTCAACCATGTGGGCGGATGATTTACTCTGCGCTGGAACAGCGAAGACCTGCTTGCTGAGCACATCGATGGCTACAAGAATGTACTTGGCACCTCCGTTATGCTGAGCAATCTGTTGCATATCGGCTAGATCAGCTTGAACATCGGTCATGTACCCCGCTGGAATAGTACGTGAACGGGGAAAGCGCAATCGTTGTGGATGGTGGAGCGTATAGGCACGATGTCCGCGCAACCATTCCCGGACATCACTTTTTTGACATCAGGAAATTGTTTTCGTGCCTCTTCCCAGAGGCGCTGAACTCCGGCAAAAGCGGCAGGAGATGCGGGATCATTGTACAGATAGTCTAAAGCCTGGTTCAATTCCGCTTCCATCGCTTAGGTGTAAATTGTTGTTGTTGCGGCGGTTCCTCCTCGTCCTCAGTTCTCTTTCTTTTGCCTTTCAATGGCAGGAGCCAAGATCGTAGAATTATGTCCCGATTGATGCGATCTTCAATGAGTCTCGTTCCCGGGGGTTGTTTTCGTATTTGTTGGTTGCCGGCTCTACGTGCAATGATGTATTGGAGTGATCGATATAAGTTGCTGCCTCGCACCGGTTCACCAGCATCATTCAGGATAGAATTTTCACGGACGTGATACTTTTTGGCGTTTCCATTAAACCACGTATGAAATCTGTCAGCCAGCTCCCCCTCATTCATTATCCCCAACAACATGGGCTGATGTTGTTGATGGCTTGGCGATTCTGTAGGCGCTCCAAAATAATCATGATCCACCAAGTGTTGTTGCGCAGCAGATGTAGATGGACCGGGTTGTTGTTCAAGCTCAGCTGGAATGCGGGCACGAGATGATATGTTGCTTCGCCTTTTCTCTTTCTTCACTCTTTTTCGATGAGGCGAGATCACGCGGGATTTCTTCACATTCTCTGATGGTTCGCGCTGCCATTTGCGTTTCTGTACTTGGCGCGGTGCAGCTCGTTCCGGCTCGGGACCCTCTTGTGTTATATCCAGTCGGTGACGCCGTTGCCTAACAGGTTGTTGTTGTGGGACGTTAGAAGATGTTGATGGCTGATCCGAAAGGTCCGGGCGTTCCTGCTTTATCCGAACTAGTTGTTGCTGTCTACGGCGCCTTGTTGGACCAAATGGCTCTTGCTTTATCCTTTTAAGAGGGATATCCGACTCATCATCAACATCATCGATTGCAGGCCTTTTTATAATTTGACGGGGTAGGGGCGGCGGACCTTCTCGTTTAATCGTATGGCGTCGTTGCTGTACCGGTTGCGCCACTGCTGATGTTGATTGTTGCTGCTGCTCCGGAAGATCCAGCGCCCTTTCACGCCTTATTGCAGGCTGTCTTCGACGTCGCCGTTGTGAGGAGCGACGAGTTTTTGGCTCTTCTCGTTTTTGCTTTGCAACAGTCGGTCCCGCTTGGTCATCATCATCCGTATGCGCAATTCGCTTCAAAACTTGGCGTGTCGGTGCGGAAGGTGCCCATTGGCGAGGGGGAGTAGGGGTCGGAGGAAATGAGGGGAACATTGGAGAGGGGGGCGGTGAAGGGGGAGGCGGAACAACATTGCCAGCGGCCTCAGCGTCTTGCTGCGCATCGGGAGCGGCCGGCAACCCTCCAGTGATTTCAACACGGACCGGCTTCTTGTTATGCTCTTCGAGGAGATGCAGATATCTGGCCAGCTCATCGTTGTAGAGGGCATTTTTGGCGGAGGGGTTTAGGCGCTGGCGCTTCACCGCTTCAATGAGACGGCGAACAAGGTCGAGATTAAAGTCCCCGGTGTCCCGAGAATTCAGCACCCCCTTCCAAAGATCTTCCGGAATCATCAAATAACGATTTGCAGACATCATAATTAACAATTTATTCCAACACAATGGTAATAAAGTATGAATGGAGGAGAATAATGATCAAACAGGGGATGAAGCTTTTTTAAATGATCTAGCAAGATCCAAAATGATCGGAGTTAACAATGCAGCAAAGAATCCTGGGTTAAGACCGCCTCCCCTCTGTTCAAGCATAAGCCGCCGGGCTCCTCTCTCTGATCGCGCCCGACTCATCCGACGAATAAAGTTGGCATAGGGCATCATACGGTGCTTCTGTCGTGTGGTGATGGGACAACAACCCTTCACGATGTTCAGGGCAATCTCGATCAAGCTAAGCAATTGGTTAGTAGATGCCTTCTTGAGCAATTTCCGTCGCTTCTTCGATGAACGAGTGCGAGCCAGTGTGCAGAGGAAGTTATAGCTGTCCACAACATAGGGGCTAATTTGTGCCCCTCCGGCGTTCATTGGATGAATGTTCGGTGAAAGCGGCTGCATGTTACACTCCACTTTTTGGCAAGAAAACTGTCAATGGTTCTTCGTCCTTGCCAAGAAAAATATTGGTACGTAGACGCAGTTCGGGTTGCGAAGCAGGACTGAGATCAATGAACAGGTAGCTTCCGATTTTGTCTCGAGTGGCTTGTCGATATGATTCGAGAAAATAGGGGAGCTGGCGCGGAAACAACTGGACACCGAGGTTTCGAACAGAGAGTGCAGCGTTTGGAGCACGGGTGAGGACCAAATACTGGCTGTTCTGGCGAGCGACTTTTAGCTTCTTTTCGAATAGGTCCTGCGTCACGAAAACGACACAAAGGTTCAGGTGATGGGCTTGACGAGTGAACAATGCCGATAGCTGCTTCTCCTCGATGTTGTAGAGGAGATCATCATAGATCACCAGGGAAGGCTTTTGCTGTTTACGGAGAATTTCTTCGGATGGGACACCAGCATACAATGCGACCCCTCCTCTGCGATGTAGTTCATTGACCAGCTCGGAGTGTTGCCCGTAGGCATAGAGGATGGAGCGAGGTGGAGGGTCAATAAGGTCATGGGCCTGGTCAATCAGTCGGCTAACGAATGTACTTTTTCCACTTGAACTTGGCCCCGCCACTATACAACCAAATGGGGACCGTAGCTTCAAATCTCGTTGTTCAAATTTAGTAGGATCGATCATTTATTTTTAATAAATTAGAATTAACAATAAACTGAATTCAGTAAATGTGAATCTTGAGGGGTTAAATGGATGGGATGGGTTGATCGGATGAATTTGATGGATCGACCATCGTGCTCTGATCTTTTGCAGATTCTTTTGGCGAGTCCTCTTTCGAGTTGATCAGTGTGTGGACATAGTCAGCTGCATCAGTAACAAGGTTGAGCATATTGTCCAAATCAATGGGGTTCTCTTCTTTGATTTTACGCTTTCGATCGGTCTCATTTGTCGGCTGTTCAGATGTTTTTTGATCATTTTTTGTAGAATCGCTCCATGAAGATGTCGCATATGGAATATTGAAGACTTTGCCGCGGATTTTTAAACGGAAGAGACAATTGGTCGGCAGGTCGTAGATCACATCGAACGCGACGTATTTGTCCGACTTGAGATGTTTGGAGCCAATCCAAATACCATCTCTCGTCACAGCATGATCAATATTGGCGGGACACTCGCGGCATTTCCCGATCTCATCATAGGAAACGAAACGGGCAGTGTTAAGACGTTCACTCGTAATCGTGATGCCATTCGAGGAGTAATTAAATTCGGTGGTTGGGATATGCTTTTGCTCGTTCCCGATTGCCGGTTGTTCCGATACTTTCTGATCATTGTCAGCAGAATCATTTCGTGGAGATGATGCACATGGATTAATGATCGCTTTGCCACGGGTTTTCACACGGAAGAAGCAATGCGCCGGTAGGTCATAGAAGACATCGAACGGAACGAATTTGTTAGACTTGAGATGCTTACAGCCAATCCAAATACCATCTCTGGTCACTACTTGATCAATATTGGCGGGACACTCCCGACACTTCCCGGTCTCATCATAGGACACGAAACGCGAAGCGTTGAGACGCTCACTCGAAACGGTGATGCCGTTCGGAGAGTAGTCCAATCCAGTGGTTGGGATGATTTGGTTGAAAAGTTCCTTCATATCAGACATGTTCAAAGCCATAGGGGAGAAGAAACGAGGAGAGGAATAGGAATTCGAGGATGCAATTTGGAAAAAAATGATTTACGATCTTGAGCGGATAACCCAATTGTATTCTTCCCGTACTCCCCCCTCTGTAAACCCCGCCCATTTCTCAGCAATTATAAAAAAAAAATTTTATATGGAATAAAAGAACCCAGAGGAGCAATTTATTTTCCAATGTTCGATCCTTTAGCATTTACTTTTTAAAATCTCGTTTATATTGGTCCTCTGGGTTTAGACCATAGGTCTTAAAATGAAAGAATACAAAAAAAAATAAATTAATGAAAGAACTGAAAAAACCCCGTAGGGGTTAAAGATACGATCAATCGATCAATTCAGCTCCGGGAACTCCGCCGCGAACTCCACCCATCGGACCGCCCATTCAGATTCCGCTCCAGGGGGTCATCCAGTAGATGAGCTGAGTGAACAGCACCACCAGGATGAGCAACAGCAGAATGGCGATCATTGCCAGCAACACCTTCTTGTCCCAGAGGCGGCCGGCAAGCCGGCGCCAGTTGTTCATCTGCTGCTGCTGCTGTTCTTCAGCTGCGCCTAAATTATAGGATGTTATAATTCAAAAACAAGAAAATTAAAATACCATTCGCCTCAGCTCCGTTTTGGTTGCCCATGATGAGGAGGAAGGATGATGATGATGAAGAAGAGGATTTAAAATTTTATTGGAAATTTGTATTTGTTCGCTAAAATTCAGATTTATAAAATAGAAAAAGATTATTATATGCAAAATTTTTCTAGAAAAATGTTATTTATTCGTGAATTATTTCCTATATTTAAAGAATTTTGAGGATACATTGCTAAAATGATCAGAAAATCAAATAAGGAGAATTTATGCCTGAGGCAAGGAAATGGGAACTGGAGGAGGAGTGAGAAAATCAATTTCACAATGCACTCTTCCCTCCATCAGAGAAACACAAAAAGTACGGTAATGTGCAACATTTTGGCGGCAATTCAAAAGATAAATGAGTACCATACACGTGCGCCAAATTTTACCGCAAAATAGGGTCAATAGGTCAATGCTCTCTTCCCCTTACAATTAATAGTAAAAAAAAACATATTTGACCTTTTAAAATTTTGTAAAGTCGTAATTAAAAACCACCCAATTGAAAAAACCGCCCCATACCTTTTGGCCTTTGAAAAATGCCGCCGCCCCTCTAAAAAACCGGCCCATACCTTTTGAAATAAATCCCATGTTTTTTTTTTGGCGGAAATAAAACCCTTGGGGAATGGACAATTTGTCGGCAATTTGTCACCCATCAATAGCCATCAATCATTTTCACACCTTTTGAAAGAAATAAAGTCAGTGCCTTTACTACTGCCAACCTCACCCATTATGTAGTTCGCTTTTCTTATGAAAATGGTCTGAAATTCTCAAAATTTTCTCCGGCGGCCCCGCCCTTGCCTCAAAAAATTGGCCAATTTTCTTAAGGAATTGACCTAAATTTTCAAAATTTTCTCCGGCGGTCCCTGTCGGGACCGCCGGCACCCCCTCGCAATACAGTGAAATTTTTTCAAAAAAAAAGCCGGTAAAAATGACTAAATTTCTCACGAAAATTGATCTAAAACCTCATTTTTTTCTTCAGCAGCCCCTATCGGGGCCGCCGACATACTGGTTGGTAAAAATGGCGATTTTTATGATGAAAACCCAAAGTCGATAATTTTTCCGCCGTCTTTTTTTTTGCGTTAGTACGAAAAAAAATTTTCCTCTGGCGAGCTTTTTTTAGTAGGGTTCGCATTTGGCCTGGCGAGCTTTTTTTAGGAGGGTTCGCATCTGACCGGATTGCTCGGGGACCTTGCCGACGTATGCCCTGAAAACCTCTAATTACAAGAAATCGACAAATTTTTCTGAGAAATTATTTGCGAAATTATTTGTGGGACCTAAACCGAACAAGTACCAAAGGTCGTTGATGGTGAACAAGTAATGGCGATTTCCTTCGAAGTACGAGGACAAGGAGGCAAAAATCCAAACCGCCTGCCAATTCCCAGTTTCCTGTTCCGGTCGTCCAAAATACTTCCGGCCCCTATCAAACTTCGAATTTCCTCTCCTTGGCCCTTATTCAGCTTTCTCCAGCGAGTGATTGGGTGTAACTCGGGTCGCAGTTCGCCACTTCCTCATCCGATCCGTGTCCGGTCATTTGCGCGCCATTCGTTATAACTCAATCAGCTCAAATGTATCCTAGTGAAACGAGTTTGATGTTAAAAATAGAGCAAAAAATTAGCTACAAAATGCGAAATTTTTTGGGTGGCAGATTCTTAAGGATTGCCGAAAAGTCCATTTCTATCGAGCGACTATTTTAATTTTATGTATTTCGATTCCTCGATTCCTGATTAATTTCATTACATTTCCATTCAATCAACTCCCAAAAAGACATTACACACATACCTATATACAGTATGTATTACTTTGGCAAATCATAAACAACCAAGTAAACTATCAACAATAATGGCGACTAATCAGGTCTATCATATTTCTGGCCTACTCGAAAAAATGACCAATGTGGACAAGGTTGTGCATTTTTTTACCGCTATATTAACAATTATATTAATTTACAGGATTTTCGATATATGGCTGTTAATGATTTGATGGCAGAACTAAGCAAACAATCTATAACTTTGGATGAAGACATGGAGCGACGGGTTAAATTTCACTTTGATTTAAAAATTTAAATTGACCTCAATAGATTGTTAGAGCTTTGCTCGCGTTGATACAAGATAAAAACGGTGAAGTGCAAAATTTGGCTTGTCGTTGTTTGGGTTTGTTTTTAATTTGGCTTGAACTTTCGTCTAATCTAAATTAGTTTTCATCTAATTTAATTTTTTTATTAAGGACCTCTTATTCACAAGATCAAACTTGGTCAATTGGAAAATCTAGTTGACGCACTTTGTGCCAACATGGTCTCTCAGCATGAACAACTTCGCGATGTTAGCTCAATAGCACTTAAAACAGTTCTCAATGAACTTCCCAGCGGAACTGTGACGAGTCAAATGTTCAATTGCGTTAAACGAGTGGTCCCAAAACTAATTGATGCACTCAGTAAATAAATCAGATATTGAAGTTGAATTACGATATGAAATTTCATTTTAAGGGACCGAGTACAAAGGAAATTCATCAGTGAAATTGGAAGTTCTGGACATGCTCGGATCTCTCATTATGCGTTATGGGCGCACCGTTAATTTGATGTTTGAAGAAGTAATTTTTATTAAACAATTAACTGTCCAAAATTAAACAATGATTATCTAAAATTTTAAGATTGAGAATATTCTTTTTTTGCAACTTGAAAGAGAACGTCAAACCATGCGTAAAAGGGCCATTGTCACTCTTGGTAATTAATTATTGATAATGATTAGAAAAAATATAATTTAACATTTTTTACTATAAAGGGCATCTTTCTGATGTTGTTACTGATGAACAGTTTACTCGGATTGTCGAAAAAGTGATCAGCATTTGTGCTGATACCAACACAGATCTTAACTCACGAAAAACATTTATCGTAGCTGCAAGTGCAATTTGTCGAACCTCTGGAGCACGTTTTGCACAATTTTTGCCAAAGGTTTATAAAAACTATTTTTTATTAACTAAAAATTGTTTAGATTGTGCCATTTTTGATTCAACAATGCGAAAATGTAGAGGATGACGAATTGCGTGAGATTTGTTTACAGGTTATGTACCAAGCTAAAGCTCTCTTCTTCTTCTCTCTCTTCTTCCCTTTTTCAAGTAGTAAAGAGAAGCAGGACGAAAAAAAATCCACAACAAAAAAACAAACAAAAAACACTCTAATTGAAAAAAAATTGAAAAATTTCAGCCCCCCCCCTCTACGGAAGGAAAAAATTGTATTTTTTTAATAAGCGCAGCCCCCCACGGCCAATCCTGGATACGCTAATGGGGGCGGGGTCATCAGAAAAAATTTACTAAGAATAAAAAAAAATGCCAAATTTTTACCGATAGGGCTACCGCCGAAAATTTCGACATTAAAGATCCATTTTCTTGAGAAATTTGACCATTTTTTGTATTAACTAAGGAGGAAAATTTGAATTAGACTAATTTCTTTTAAAAATTGGACAGTTTTATAGGGCAAAAAAAATTGCGGCTCCGATCCCGATGTGAGCTGCCGGGAATTTTTTTTTTATTAAAAAATGGTTTTTCTTTCGGAATTAGGGTCTTCTTTTTGGTAATCGTTTTAGCTTTTAGAAATTTGATGGAATTTTTATTGATATTTATAAGGAATTTTGAAGGGGGCCAGCGGTCCCGATAAGCCGATAAGGGACACCAGAGAAAATTTTCAATTTTTTTCTTATGAAATTTGATCATTTTCTCCTCCTTCTTCCTTTCTCCTTGCCTCTCCTCTCCCTGATCCGAAAAAACTTCTTTAGTGGCCACTTACAATTATTATAGGGGGCCATTGATCGATATTTTTTGCATCTTTCAATTCAATCACCAATCCCAAGCTCACCCCCGACCCCACTCTAATTTTTTTTTCAGGCTACGCCCTTGATTTGGTTTCTGTTTAATAGTGTTTTCTAATTCAGGCTTTTGAAATATTTGCATTTCGTTGTACAACGGAACTTACGCCATTTATTTCCAAGATCACAGAAATTTCCAAGGAATTGCTGGTGTATGATCCAAATTACAATTACGGCTCAGAAGAAGATACAACTGATGAGATGGAAACAGGTAATATTATTACCTTTGTAATAATAGTCAACACATTGAGATTGATATCTAAAGTTTTAAAATTTTAATATATTTTAAGAACAACGGATAGATGATGAAGAGGAAATTGAGGACCAGGAAGACGCTTACTCGGATGACGACGATCTGAGCTGGAAAGTGAGAAGGGCGGCAGCAAAATGTATTGAGGCATTGGTGAGAAGTTACTGAGAAATTCTTAATAAAATGGACATTTTTAGATTACATTCAGGGCAGAAAAATTATCGGAGAGTTACGGTGAGAAATCGAGCAAAACGACAAAAAATCATTCTTAACAAATTTTAGATAATTTTGGCCAGTTACTCATTATGCGATTCAGAGAACGAGAAGAAAATGTTAAATACGATGTATTTGCTGCCTACTCTGGCTTGCTTAAACTTACAAAACAGTTGAATCCCGAACTTGCTGTATTTCAATCACAAGTAGGCATTTTCTGATAAAAAAACTAAAATGATTTTTAGAATACTCAAAGCACCAATGAAATTATGATTGAAACATTTCCGCCATCCCGTTTCCAACACATACGTGAAGAGGAATTAAGCACAGAACAGAAGGAAATATTTACCAAACTTGAAATGCAGATCCCTTCTTTGGTACGATCTCTACAGAAACAATTGCACGACAAAAATACAAGAACTCGTCTTCATGCCTTCACTATTCTCTCGCATCTGATCAAGTAATTTATATTGACATTTCATTCAATTTAAATTTTTAAAAATTAATTTAAATTTTTTAGGACTTTTCCTGGTGTTATGGACAATTATCTCAGCTCAATTGTTAATGATATCACCCGAACGTTGACTGAGAGTTCATCAGATGGCAGCATGAAAATCGAGATATTGCGCTTTATTTCTTTATTGCTTAATACCCATGAACCAGAGGTAATTTGAGTTGACACTAATGGTTTTATATTTCTTATTAAAAAATTTCCAGGGATTGGAACAATTTGTAGAAGCTATTACGCCTCATTTGGCAACGTCCGTGGGGGATAATTTCTATAAGATCGCTGGCGAATCATTGCTCACCATCCAATCCCTTTTGCGCGTGTTGCATTCCCAAAAAGCCAAACGCGATGTCGGAGCACAATTATCAAGCATATATTTGGCAGTAATCTCCAAATTGAAGATTGCCGATATTGATCAGGTTAGTTAATTCAGTAATCACAATTGAATTGATGATTATTTTAGGAAGTAAAAGAGAAAAATATAGCAACTGCCGGTCTTCTCATTTCATTGTTTGCCACTGAGCTTGGAACCAAAATTGTTTGCATTAGCATTTTGATAATTAAATTTTGCTTTTATTAAGAGTGATGAATGTCTACCACTTTTTATGGATCGACTTCGAAATGAAATGACTCGACAAGGTATAAAAAAGCTATTGTATTGATTGGTCTATAAGCACGGGTCGATACGGTTCGGCGCCGCCGTTTCGGCGCCAGCACCGTTCTGCGCTAGAAAAATGATCATAACTTTTTTCAAGTAAAACATATCTGGCCATAACTATTTTTCGACTTGGCCGAATCGGAAAGCTGCTCTTGTAAGTTTATAGCAGACATTTAGGGCTATATTTTGACACCAAACTCATTTCTCTAGGTTGCGTATGAAAAAAGTTATAACCATTTTCTAGGGCCGAACGGTGCTGGCGCCGAAACGGCGGCGCCGAACCGACCCCTATAAGCATTGGGTTGTTGGTTGGTTAGTTTTGAGATTTTCTCATCTTGCAGTAACACTTCGCGCTATAAATAACATTGTCCAGAGCCCAGTAAAATTGGATCTTCAAACCACCCTAGCCGAATTGCTTACACTTTGTGCTGATTTCTTACGCAAGAATCAGCGTTCTTTACGGGTAAATCTGCAATAATTTTTTGATAAAAAGCATTAAATTATTTTAAAAATTATAGCTGAATACACTCACCCTATTGGAGTCTCTGGTTCGTCGTTTCTCACATAATGGCCTTCAAGGCCCGAGTTTGGTTAAAGTTGTCAAGGAGATCCCAGCATTGATTAATGAGCAAGACCTGCAAATAGCTCTACTTGCAATTACTTTTATAACAAGTGATTATTTTCTTTCTAATGACAAAAAATCGTTACTATTTAAGATGTTGTCAACTCTTATCCCGACCAGATCTTAGCTGATTCTCTCTGCAATTTATTCAAGTTTTTTTCCATTGCTAAAATTTTTTCAACCAATTTTTTAGTTCTTTGATTCCCTTGATACATAGTTCACTATTGCAAGGCTCTACACTTAATGTTTGCTCCTTTAAATATATAATTAATTAAAATTATTTTTATAGGCAACCTTGGTTCTTTTGACAGCATTGATAAGATCTCCCCTACCTAACAAACCAACATTTGAGGCAAAAATTTTACGCAATAGTTGATATCTAAGAAAATGAATAAAATTATTCAGCAAATTCTTGAGCGAATTTCTGAACCCATTTACAATGCAAGCAGCACACAATTCCTCCATCGTCAGGTTTACAGTTCCATTGCTAAGGCGGTGGGAACTTTTAAAGAAAAATCATTTGCGGAGTAATGCTCCATCATTTTTCATTTAGACAGCTACTATTGTGCAATCGAATGCTGACCAACAAAGATCTACCAAATTGGTCCTTTCATTGCAAGATTCCTTCCATAATTCGGCAAGACAAGCCAATGATTCAGGTTATTTCTTAAAAAAAAAGACTAGCCCGACATTTTGATGGGTTTTTAATTTAGTTCGTCTTTTTTCTGTGCTAACACTTGGCGAACTGGGAAGACTTTGTCGATCAGTTTTTGAATCATTAGAAGATAGAGTCAAGTAAATACCCTAAAATTTGGAAAATTAAAATAATTTTAAGAGTGGAGTCGCTAATCGTGGAAGCTTTCGAATCGCAATTGGAAGAAATCAAATCTGCAGCAAGTTACGCATTAGGTTTGCACGAAAATATTTTTTAATCAATGTTTATAATTCTAAAGGGAGTTTGGCCATTGGAAACTTGTCAAAATATCTGCCTTTTTTGCTTGATGAAATTTCAAAGGAGGAAGGACGACGCCAATATTTATTCTTACATGCATTGAAAGAGGTAATCTTGTATATTGTCATCATACAAATAATTTTGAATATTTAGGTAATCAACAGTGAGTGCGGTGAAAGTGGCACCATAGAGGAGGCGGATGAAGCATTCAAACAGGGAACTGAACAAATCTGGTCCCTTTTGATGAAATATTGTTGCGCATCCGAAGAAAGCATTCGCAGCGTTGTGGCGGAGTGTGTGGGCAGATTGATTATGGTCAATCCGGAACGATATGTTTCCGAATTGCTGGTAGGATAAAAGGAAATAGATATGGTTATATCAATGATTATCAAAAATAATTTCCTTTTTTCATCAATACCGCAAATTAAGAGCTATGTATCCAGTCCTGTGGCAAATGTTCGCGCAACAGTTATCAACGCACTACGCTTCATCGTTGTGGAGCAGCCTCGACCAGTAGACAATTATCTTCGTCCAGTAATTGGAAAATTCTTGAATGCTGTCCGTGACAAGGACATGAATGTTCGTCGAGTGGCGATTGTTACACTCAATTCAGCAGCACATAACAAACCAAAAATGGTAGCAAAGATATTTAATGTGCTTATTTTATTCCATAGGTGTGCAAGGGGGGCCATTGTAGCATTTCGGAGGTTGATCTGACGTATTTCGCAAAGGATGACGGGAAATCTTAGGGAAAAAATCGAAAAAAGGAGTGAATGTTTGAACTATGTAGAACTAAAAGGAAAAATATTCTTAAATTAAATTCGGAATTTAATATTAAATTTTGCATTTCCCTACCCTTCCTTGCTGTTTCACCATTGCACTCGTATGAATATTTCGGTTATTAATTTGGAGTTTTGATTTTTTTTAATCAGATAAGAGATTGCCTTCCAACTTTATTGCCTGCCCTTTATGAAGAGACAAAAGTGAAGGAAGAGCTTGTGCATGAAGTGGAAATGGGACCTTTCAAACATATTGTGGATGATGGACTTGACTTGCGTAAGGCGGCTTTCGAATGGTCTGAAATTTGTCTTTCCCCCAAAAAATTCACATTTCAAACAATATGCAGTATGTACACATTGGCCGACCAATCCTTGGACCGTGTGAATGTCAACGAATATTTGAGCTATGTTGAAAACGGGCTTAAAGTCTGGTGGAAAAGGATTGGATTAAAAATGATTATCAAAATTGTAGGACCAGCATGACATCAAATTACTTACCTACTTGATGTTAGTTCGGTTGGTTCACAAATGTCCGATCCAAATGGCCCAACGCCTTGATGTATTTTGCGAGTATATAAAGCCTCAGTTGCTTCTTCGTCCAAAGCAAAATGCGGTGAAACAAGAAAATGACAAGCAGGATGAGCTGAAGAGATCGGCGGTGAGAGCCGTAATCGCATTGCGCAAAATACCAAACAGTGAACGATCACAGAAAATGACTGATCTGTAAGGGGGTTTTTTGGATTTTTTTAATTCAACATTTTTTCTTTTAAGTTGGGAGATCATCAACAGCAATCCGGATTTGACCCAAATGAAGGAAATGCAGGTAGATATTCACTCGTCCTTGGAATGGGGTCAACCCCTATAAGACTATATTAATATTGTCACACTAATAGACACGTGAGCAACAACTATGGACTTCGGTGAATGGCTTTGGAAGTGGTCATGAAGCGATGGAAGTGGAATAAAGAACATTAAATGGTTATAAATGAGATTATAAAAAGTTGAACAGACAAAAATGTAAATCGGGTGTTCTTTATCTGTTTTTGTTTTCATTTGACATTTTCCTATTGATACTTTTTTGATCAATTATATATATATTTAATTTGATTCATATCATTTTGTTGGTTAGGATTAACATTTTGCAGAAGAATGATTTTAACCCCATTTTTTAACAGCCTCCCTCTTAAAATTTTGAAAATTCATACTAACTCATATGGGCAAGCTGAATATTAGATGCTATTTAAAAAATGGCCATTGACTGCATCATTGATAGGGCATGTAAAAATAGAAATCGGCATTTTTTGCGGAGGATCAGAATGGCCTGAAAATAAAAAAATTTAAATTTATTTTAATTTTAAAAATTTTGCAAAAAAATTTGAAAAAATAAAACAGCATAAGATAGCGCATTAAATTCTGCTAATTTTACTTTTACAATTATGAGATTAAAAAAAAGTTTTGGGTTCTAGTGTTCAGCATTGGCGATTTTAGGGAGATGATATAGATGATATAGCACCGATCGAATTGTGGGGTGGGGATGGAGGGGGTCATTGTTTCTCCAAAACCCTCCCTAATCCTCACAATCCTTTGGTCACTGGCACCCTGTCCACCCCATGTTCTCCTCGCTACCGCTCTAAATATCGAAAATCAAAATATCGAATAGGGTAAAATTCGTCAAAATATCGAATCTATCAAAATATCGAAAATCAGAATATCGAAAATTTAAAATATCGAATTTACTAAAAATTAGTTATTTCGCTTTCTTCCAACCCTGAGTATATGTATAATGACCTAAATAGCAAATTACTTTATAAATTTTTTAATTCAAAAAATCAACATTCATAACAAAAAAATCAACCGTAAATGTGATCCAAATTGAGTGAAGAGTGGGAACCGGAAGTGCTGGGGACAGAAGGATCAGGGTTTTGGGGATTGGGAGAATCAATTGAATCAAGGTGAAGGGGAGAAACGTGCAAATTTTCTGCATCGACTTCATTTTCCACATCAATTTCCCGTTCATTTTCCTCGTCATCATCTCCAATTTCTTCATCATTTTCAGCTCCAGTTGTGTCGACCAGATGTTGGTCGGTGTGGAGTGGCGAATTTCGGCAGAGATGGAGCAGAGTGTTGAATCCAGACATCTACCACGAGGCCAAGTGGTAGATGTCTGGATTCAGCAAAAAGGAAACTCAAGGTTTCAGCCGAATCCTTGGCCGTCTGGATCAATTTATTCACATTGGCTAGGTCCTTGCACCTTGCCTCGATTCCACATGTGTGAACACCCCCACCTATTGGGTGTATTATAGCCTGCAGTCCCGCAGCCTAGACTTGCAGAGGCCGATGACACACACTCTTGCCCTGAGCGGGCTTGCGTTAATCCTCGAAAGAACGCTGGGTGGCCATCCCCTCCCTCTCAGAATCTACCGCCACCACCCCTCCATTTGAGTCGGGTGGGCGGGTGGGTCTGTTGTGTACCCGAATAAATGAGGGTAGCCCGTGGGAATCGAACTTGAGTTTCCTTTTTGTTGAATCCAGACATCTACCACTTGGCCTCGTGATTCCCACGGGCTACCCTCATTTATTCGGGTACACAACACAGAGAATCCGATCCATTTCCACAAATCCCTTCCGGCGATGAACTGACCCCGGCCTCAGGATAGCTTAGCGGATTTCCTGCATTTTCTTGGTGTCAAATTGGTGCAGTGGTGGGGGGGGGGTCGTGGGTTTTCGAGATGGATGGATATATAATGGGATTTTTCGATATTTTGACGTTTTTGATAGATTCGATATTTTGATGAATTTTACCCTATTCGATATTTTAAATTTTCGATATTTTGATGTTTTTTTGACAGAATCGATATTTTGATGAATTTTACCCTATTCGATATTTTAAATTTTCGATATTTTGATTTTCGATATTTTGACGTTTCGATATTCAGATAGGTAGCCGTTCTCCTTCCCCCCTCCCCCATACACCATTCATTGCTTTTTGTTCATGCTGTTCCTCTTCCTCTTCTTTCCCCTTTTTTCCTCTTCTTTTCTCTCTGCATTTTTCCTTTTCCTCTTTCCCTCCTTTTTCCTCTTCTTTTCTCTCCACATTTTTCCTCTTTCCCTCCTTTTTCATTCATCATTTTTCCCTTTCTTCCCTCCTCTTTTCATCCACTTTCTACGGTTTGACCCATTTTCACTGTTCCCCTTGAAAACTTCTTTCTTCTTACCCCCCCCNTCCCCGTTTGCCCTCCCCAATGCATTTGTGTTCTTTGACCCCTCCCCTCCGATCGCCCATGAATGGATGTGCTGATGGGGTTGGGGTTGCGTGGGTTTGCGATCGATCCCCAATTGTTCCTCCTCGATCCTCCACTTGATTCCTCGACAAAGTTAGTCACTCATCATCATCATCACTCACTCACTTCTTCCCTCTGTAAATATGTCCCGAGATGGTAGTTTAACACGAAGTTTGTTATCGGAGATTCTGATCAGCAGATCAGTGATGGCCATCTTCCGACCCGAACTTTTACCCCAAAACTTTACATTTCCTCCAAGTTAATTCATAATTCTGACTTACACCATGACTTTTCAACACCAAGAAGGAGGGGCGGACAATTCAGCTACAGGTCCGTTCGATCCGTTCGATGCACATGTTCCTGACAACCCAAATGGCGTTGTTCTGTCCTCCTCCTCCCATTGCTTCGTTCAGTTGTGCTGGTGACTGGCGCCTCCGGCTACATTGCCGCCCACTGTGTGCAACAACTGCTCTCCCGGGGCTTCACCGTCCGCGGGACTGTCCGCTCGTTGCAAAATGCCGTCAAGGTGGATCCCTTGCGCGAGTTGGCGGCCCCGTTCCCCGGGGGCAGACTCCAACTGGTGGAGGCGGATCTGACCGATGAGCACTGTTGGGAGGCGTAAGTCCCAAAATCAAAATCCAATGGCAACCAGTTCACTCACTCACTCACTCCATCCCATAAAAGTGCCGTCGACGGGTGTGCATTTGTGCTGCACGTGGCCAGTCCCTTCCCCATCGTCGCGGACGAGTCCATCGTGCAGATTGCGGTCAACGGGACGCTGAATGTGCTGAAGGCATGTGCAAAGAGTCCGACGGTGAGGAAGGTGGTGCTGACCAGTTCGTGCGCTGCAATCAACGGTGATCAAGGAGCCCAAACTCATAGTCAAATCCATACTGAACACATAGAGATAGGGCGAGAATTAATTATTTTTATGGAAATATGGATTATTATCAATCTGGGCGACAACTGTTTCCAATTTGTAGAGGGTCACGAAGATGAAAACAAAGTGTTCAACGAAGATCATTGGACCGACACGGAGAACAAGAGAGTGTTGGCATACAGCAGGAGCAAGACCGAGGCGGAGAGGGCCGCGTGGGATTTTGTGCGCAACTTCGGCGGTATCATCGGGGGAGGGGCAATGAGCAAAGAGGTTGTACTTTGCCTTTGGTTGGTCTTTGTAGATGGCGACAACAAATTCGCGCTGACCTGCCTGAACCCGACACTGGTCGTGGGACCCATCCTGATAGACACTCAGGGGACCAGCATCACGGTATGGGCAACGGGACTAAGGTGTCCCAACTTGCTTGAGCTGATCGCTCTGCTTTTGAGGTGATCCGCCGTTTTCTGAACAACGAAATGCCAGCTGTCCCGGCATTGCAATTGGCCCTGGTGGATGTTCGAGATGTGGCCAAGTGAGGGGAGGGGGAGGAACGGCCAAATTATGGAAAACACTGATGACCGAAGTCAAACATCACAGAGCACACATTCTGGCAATGCTGAACTCGCAGACCGATGGACAGCGAATTCTGGTCACGGCACAGCCGAGCTTCTGGTTCCGCGACATTTCCAAAGTGTTGGCCAAAGAGTTCAATAGCCAAGGTGATTGGAAGGGAGGGACTAAAAAGGAACTGAACTGATCGGTGGACCGAAAAGTGATCAGAATTTGATCGAAGCAGCAGAATTGATCACACCCCAATATGTCAGATCTCACGCTAAACTTTGGTTTTGATCAGGCTACTGGCTCCCCCGGTACCAGGCTCCTTACTTCGCCCTTTGGCTCTATTCCTTCTTCGATGCCGAGTTACGCCAAGTTCTTTCTCGGCTGAACCGGGAAGTGAACTTTGACAACACGAAGGTTGATCTTTGGATCATCAAAGGGGACAATTACGGGGATAAATGGGGCGGGTCCTTCAAATAAATCCAATGCTTTTAAGGCTCAGAAACTGCTGGGTTTGGAGTTTCGGCATCCGTCAGGGTCAGTGGTGGAAATGGCTTATTCCATGGTCGAGCGGGGAATTTTGCCCAAGACTAATGCATACAAAGGACCGCCAGCACATTAACTGGATGAAGAGGAGAGAGAGAAGAGAAAGAGAGAGAGAGACAATATTTTTGACCAAATTATTATTGGCGCATTATTTTATACTTAAAGGGAATAAAAGACAAAAAAACGGATCAGGAACCTGTGGAATTTTGGGATGGTGGGTACATTTGTGTGAATGTTCATGTACATTTGTGCAAGTATTCATTATTCGTACGTACAGTTCCTCCCCTTAGTAATTTGGCGATCTGTCCAATCCATCAACACCAGCAAATGCTGGTGACGGTGCTGTTGCCGGCGGGAGGAACTAGTTTCAGGGTGCAATGAGCAATTATTGTTCCGAGTGTGGAGCTGGTGATGATTCTGGCCTATATTTATGATGGACCAATAAATTAGATATGTAATCTTTTTTCTCCCAAATTTCAACTCCAAAACTCTACCTGATGAACTGTTCCGGTCCATCAGGTTTATCGTGTTCAGACTTGTCAAATCGGTAGGAATTGACGATTGGGATTGGGACCCAGAAGACTGCTGATGGTTCTTGGCACTGTAACAATGTTTCCAGATCTCCGCCAGACAAACACTTTTGGGGTGATCGGGATTTGATCGTGCCCATCAGTAATGCAAATTCGACATTTACCTGGAATGGAACCTGTAGAACACCACCAATGGTGCCACCGCGACAATCAAAGCCGCATAGGGACGGGCCCTGCGCGTGGCAATGGTGGCACCGAACACTGAATGAATGGGGATGGGGGGATCAAGACAACTCGTCCCCTTGACAACTCGACCCCTGATTGATTCCAAGCGTGATAATTCGGCTTAAACGTAACCAAGAAAAATGTTCTTGGTGTCAAAAGATAGAGCATAAAATTAGCTACAAAATGGGTCTAGACCCGTATAAATTTGCCAAATACAAGAAGAGTTATGGCCAAGACAATCACTCGTACTGAGCTTTTTCGCGGTGCGAAATTTGCGGACGAAAACCTGAAGAATTGCCTTAAACTTTTTTGAAACCATTTTAAAATAATATTTTTAAAAGCAAAAATATGTAGAAAATTATTCCTGATTTTTGGTCCTTCCAGTTTTACAAATTTTCTTGGAAAATTTTGAAATTTCCCTTAAAAACATGATTTTTTGAAAATTTAGGCTAATTTAAAATTTTTTCTTTGAATTCAAAAAGCCGTTTAGGTTAAAAAATCAGGCATAATTTTCTGCTTATATTAGTATTTTAAAATTTTAGTCCAACATGGTTTTTTAAAGATTTTGTAATAAGTTTTAAGGTTTCGTCCGCAAATTTCCGCGTGCCGGATGGGAGGGTGTACTGTACACAGGAGAGAGACACTATAGGGATAGAGAAGAGAAAAAAAACCAGAGAGAATGAATGGCCTCACTGACCCGAGTTCATTCCCTCGAGGGTATGGAAGAAGAACAGCGAAAGGTTGGCGATGAGGAGGAAAGTGACGAATTGTTTGCCCGGCTTGTCCTGTTGAGCCCGCGCACTCAATGCTCGCAGTCTTTGATGAAGGGAAGATAAAGTTCGGGTGTTGTGTTTGACAAACATGTACCTTCGGGCCAGCAGGATGAACACGGCCTGCACAATGACTTGCACGATGCGCATTATGAACACAAAGAGCATGTAGAGCTGGGTGGGGGAGAGGGAAGGAGTGATTGGAGAATGGGGATGATCGAAGATCAGGATCAGCAGGAGGGTCGCATGTATGGGGGGGGGGGGGGGGGGGGNGGGGGGAGGGAGGCAACATGTACATAAATATGCAGGTGATCCATCGACAGCCACTAAAGAAGTGATCAGCAGCAAAAGTTCACCTCCATTTTGGCGGGCGCCCTCTCGGCCTGGGTGGCAATCCAGCACATCACTCCGGCTACGAACGATTGGATCAGATCAAAGCATGGCCCTAAACTCACTAGAGCTGTGGATCAACTCGCCAACTAGCCCAATGATCAATAAAATTTCATCGAGGAATTCCGCATTGGAACATCGCTGTTCCTGTCCATGGTGATACTGGAGAGAACGCATTCTTGAAGAGGAAGGGATGGATTGAAGAAAGGGATCAGCAGATCGATGGGGAAATAAATTGTCGAACAAACTTAATGAGCCCAACGGAACACCCGACCAGGGTGCAGCAGAAAAGTGCCATGTCGGAAAGGCGAAACACCAGCAGAGCCCCGTCGGAATCCTCGTGTTGGGAGAAGAACGAGTGGATCCCGATGGAGACAAGCGAGGCGATCAGGAAGAGTAGTCCTGCAAACAATCCCCCGCTGGAGGCGCTGAAAATCACAGTTGCCGATGCTGATGAGATTTCTATTGGCCCACAATTCACTCATTTTGTTTATTCAATTCACTTCTCACCATACATGGGAAAGGGGGGGGGGTCAACCAAAATTTTTACGAAGGGGGTCAGCCAAATTTTTTACGAAGGTGGGGGGGGTCAAAGGGGGGTTCGACAGTAAAATTTACGAAGGTGATATAAAAATGCCAAAATTTTACCAAGGGATGTGCCGGCGGCCCCATCTGGGGCTGCCGGGGAAAAATTTGAGGTTTTAGATCGATTTTCGTGAGAAAATTAATCATTTTTTGCCGACCTTTTTGTGAAAAATTTTAATCTATTGTGAGAGGGTGCCGGCGGCCCCGTGGGCCGCCGGGGAAAATTTTTGAAAATTTAGTTCAATTTCTTGAGAAAATTGGCCATTTTTTGAGGCAACTTTTTAAAGAAATCATTGTATTGAGTGAGGGGCGCCGGCGGCCCCGATAGGGGCCGCCGGGAAATTTTTTTTGAAAGTTAATGAATTTTCTTGGGGAATTTAAGTCCTTTTTTGGTAGTTATTTTTAGAAATTTGAATGCATTTTATATTAATTTTCAGCAATTTTGGAGAGTTCGGCGGTCCGATAGGGACCGACGGAGAAAATTTTGGAAAAATGTGACTCTTTTCTGAAGAAATTTGATCATTTTTCCTCTTCCTCCTCCTCTCTTTTTCCCTACCCTCACCTCTCCGCCTACGA